>VXBB01019593.1:55401-94976 GCA_013399915.1 Illadopsis cleaveri | reverse complement strand
CCCCCTCATGTCTGCCCTTCTCCGAGCCATTCCCCACCAACCCACCCCACCCCCCGGCAGGAAGCGGACGCTGCAGCCTCTCTACTTCCCCACTGTCTGCGACTCTGCAGCTGATGGGGCAGGGGATTGCTGGCTCAGGTTTTTGGCATCCTCTTGTGCAGGCTGGCTGGGTGAGGCGTGGGCTTGGCTGGATGGGCACTGGCTGACCGTTTTGCTGGAAGACTGGGATGGGTAGCGCTTCCTGCCATCTCCCCCTGACGTCGTAGGGTATCTCTTGTGTCCACCTTCCTCCCCCATGGGTGGCTGGAAGAGAAGCACCCCAGTATCAGCACAGCCTCCTCCAAATGCAGGTGCCCTCCCCTGGGAACAGGAAACAGCCTTCCTGCATGCCTCCAACTGCAACTTCTCTCCCTGTCCCACAAGGAACACGCACATTCACCCCCAAGCACTCAGCTTCCCTGTCCAAATTTCCTGCTGCCAAATTTGACAGAAAAACTGACTGACTTTCAAACTGACCACACTGGTGACAACTTGCTCGGGGTCACCTGCTTCCCACACAGAGGCACAGTCCAGAAGTTTGGGAGCCAAAGCTCCACACAATGCTGGCAAACCATCAACGTTCCCTTTCCTCATCAGGGAGGACAGGCTCACCCAGCTCCCTTTTCCCACACTGAGCAGGTTTGCCATATTCCAATCCCATAGTTTGTTCCTGGCCTGGCTGCAATGACTGGGAGTGACAGTAGGTGTCACTGCCCCCCCTCCTGCCACCACTTGGGGACCTGACCCCCCAAAATCCTCCATCCTCAGATGGCTGTTTGCAAGGGCCACCAGTGTGGTGCAGGAGTTTTGTCTACTCACATCTACTCGGAAGTCCTCGAGGCGCTTGAACTTGCTGAGGTATTCTTGCAGTTTGCTGTCAATGTCCAGGTTTTTGGCTTTGGAATATTTTAAGAAGGCCCAGAACTTTTCCAGCCCATAGAGCTGCCCTGGAAGGAAAAAAAACCCAAAACAATCCAGATGTCAGCAGGACAAAAACCAAACAAGACATCTTTCCTCCAGGCTTCCCCACAAACCCTACTGTCCTGCTGGTGGGCACAGCTTAGGCAAGATGGAAAACCTGGAGGGAAGCAACCTACATCAGTCTTGGACAATCCCCCTGACTTGGGATGTCCCCAGGCTCAGCTGACTTGGCGGTGACAAGGTTCAGCTCCCTCAGGGCCTTGAGAAGTGCCACAGGAAATGCTTTAGGAGAGCAAAACCACTCCCACTACCCTCCTCCAACTCCCAGCACTCTTCAGGATGGTGATACTCAACCCTCTCCTGTGAAATAAGCAAATGGACATCCCAGTCCTCAACATACAGCACTACGTGGCTTCCCCAAAATGATGAGAAGAGGCTCAAGAGCACCATGCAGCTGAGCTACATCACTGCCAATCCCAGGGAAGCCAAAGGAGGCACCTACCAGCTTCATAATCCTTGATGGTCTCTTCTTGGAAGTCCTTAAATATGTCTGGCCGGAATTTCTTCTCCAGCCCGTAGCTGTAGTATCTGAAAAGGCACTCCAGACCGTACCTGGGAAGAGAGCAGCACGTGCAGCTCAGACACTGGTGCACACAACACAGGGCAGCCCAGGAGACTGAGCACAACCCCAGACCCACCTTCAAGCAAGGCAGAGGCACTGCTTGAATTCACTGTGAGCCCTGGAAAAGGCCACACCCTTAGAAAAGGCCACTGTCACTCCTCTCTTACCTGTATCCCTCCTTCCCATCCTCCACAGCCAGTTGCTTGAACTCCTCATACATTTTCTTGTTGAAGTGATCTCGGAGGAAGAAGGACCAGAACCGGAAAAGCGTGTTCATCTCCTGGGACTGACCAATGCCCAGTCGCTTTCGCTCTGTTTGGGGAAGAGGGGATGATTACAAAGCCAATCCTCTCCCAGGAAGTCAGGGACTCACGTGCAGGAGGGCCCTGTGATGACACTCAGCCCCAGCACTAGACACCATGAACACAGCCCATGCTCCCCACAAAGCGTGGGGACACAGCAGCTGCCAGCAGGGCTGTTCTGTAGGACCCTGCCTGTGCCCATCCCTGCCACGTTCCTGTCCCCAGCACGGCAGAGCACTGACACCCTGTCCCACTCGTCGGTGCAGGGTCCCTACCGTTAAGGCAGCGCCGCCGGTACTTGTGGTAGACGTGTTGTGTGAAGCCGTTCTCCTTGAGCAGCTCGTGTGAGGGGTGCTGGAACTTGGGCAGGGACTGCGGGGTGCAGCCGTAGCTCCCGACGGCCGGGGTCCCCTCCGAGGGGCTGGAGCTGAGCGGGAGAGACTCCTGTCAGCACCCTTCCTTGGCATCACCCAGGACAGGGGGTCACCCACCACCCCACCTGTCTGTTGGTGCCACTCACACCCTGTCACTGTCCTGGGTTTGGGACATGAGCCATGGAGCAGCATACTAGGAAGGGAACCAAAGTTTCTAATCAAGTCTCATCTTGCTACTCTCCAAGGCTACAGATTTTCCCTGAGCCTTTCCAGAAAGGGCAGGTTTGATCCCTGTCCTTTTTGCAGTCACCTAACAGGAGACCTCCCCTGCAAGACCAGATGCTTCCTTCCCACACTCCCTCCCTTCCCCATTTGTGCCTCCTCCACGATCCTGCACATGTGCCCCTGGTACCTGATGGAGGCAGTCCGAGGCCTGTGCTCCCTGGAGTCCATCACCCAGCCCACGTGGCACTCCATCGGAGGGTTCGAACTGTGCCTCGTCTTCCTCTTCCGTGGAGTCTGCAAGACACAGTGGGTGCATCACTGACGTGTTCCCTTCCTCAGGCCCCAGCTGGGAGCCCCAGCTCCTGTCCCCCAGCCCAGCCTGCTCCCACCTTGGCATCTATCGTCCTGCCCTCTTTCACCACTGGGTAGAAGCGGGGCGTCTGTGTCGGGTCCTTGAGCTGCGGCGTGCGCGGGGTGCGGGGGGTCCTGGCGTTGCGGTAGTTGGGCGATTCTGGGACGGTCGTGGGCAGGGAGCGGGCGATGGTGGAGGGCTCAGGGACTCCGAAGAGCTTGTTGGCCAAAGCGTCTGTAGGTACTGCAGGGAGAAACCCCCGCCCTGGGTCAGGCCGGGCAGATGGGAGGCAGCAGGGGCAGGAACACATCCCAGCTCTCCCACACAAGCAGCTTGAAATCCAGTTTGCCAGAAAGCCCAAATCCTAGCAGCAGATGCAAAGAGTTCCCCGCAAGAAACCTGCTTCCTAGTGGCTAACAGCAGCAACAAATCCCTGTTCCCAAGGACACAGCCCTGGTGTCACACAAGCAAACAAGGTCCAGCAGGCAGCTGCCTTCCAAGTACTCAGAAAGGGTCCAAGAGGAAAGCCAAATCCCAGGAACTACATCTGAGTCTGCCATGGTTTCCTCACTCCACTGGGACACCCCTGCTTTTGGGCTCCTCTTCTAGAGAACCAAAGCACTCAGCCAGAAGAGCATCATTAATCTGGGAAAGATGCAACTCAGAATATTTGTGAACTAAATAATCCACCACACCCATGACTCCAGTTCCTTCTCTCCAGCTGCTACCCAGCCTCCAAGAACCTCTCAGCATGAGGAGCCTGGACAAATTTGGTCCCATCCATTCATGCCCCATCTCTTACCTTGCTGGAACCTGGGGGGACCAGGAGGGACTTCCTGGTTTGGATCCACGGGGGGCTCTGGGGTCAGGGTGTCAAACTGCTCCCTGCTGATCATGTTCACCTTCTTGAAGTTCTCCACCTCTTGCTGCATTGGAGGAGGAAGATGGTGAAGAAACCACTCACCCCAGCACAACCATGGCTCTGCTTGAGCAACAGCCACAACAATGGGCCCCAAGGGCAGTCACAGGGCCTGGATGCCCAGAGGGCACCTGCTGCACAGGGGCAGGAAGAGGAGATGCAGCAGACAGAACACTGGGCACTGCACAGGCCATGTCTGAGCCACTGATGCTGCCAAGCTTTCAGGGATCCCACAAGGCAGCTTCACTAACCAGCACCTGCTGCTTTCAGGCTTTTACCAGCCAGGTCAGAGCCAGTGCAGTAAAGCTCAAGATGAGCTCAGTGACCCATTCTTGGCCAGGACCCCCCTGCCACCATCTTGTGTCCCTAGAGCCCCCCATCCCACATCCTCACAGCCATGCTGGCAGCAGGCACAAGGCTCCCACGGATCTGAAGGACTCACACCCCAACACACAGTGTCCCTGTCACCCCAGAGAGCAGCACTGCTTCAGCAATGGGCCAGGTATCAAACTTGGAAGCACTGAGCCCAGCTGGGAGCTCCAATAAGTCATCCCACCGCACAGCCATGATTTCTGTCACTGAATGACTCTAGGCAAGTCCCCAGAAGTGAGAGTCACCAAGTTGGGACCCAAATGTTTCAAAACAGCAGATGGGCTTTCTATAAAAAGCCCATGTCTGTGCAAACTGACACCAAAACAGAGAAGAGCACAGGCCAAGTGCAGCCCAGCCACCTATGAATCCATCCCCAACACACGTAGTCACCAAGACACTGTACCACAAAGCACAGGACACTAAGGGCAGTGCAGAGACGCCCAGTTCCCCTCACAGATCTGGCACTGCCAGCCAAGATCCTGGCAGGCAGCAGAACAATGGGTTCCACGTTCCAGGTCATCACCTCACTACTGGCACTTTGTTTACCTGGCTGTAGCCTCACGTCTGGTTACAGCGCTGTGTTTATCCCTGGTATGGCCAAACATGATGCTGGCAGCCAAGAATCCCAAACACTGCAGGAGGACTAATCCCAGCTGAGCTCTACCCCACGAGCAGGCTGTAACCCCCTGCACTGCCCTTTTCACCCCAGCCCAGCAGCCACTGCTGCACACGAGGCTCCCCACAGCCCACACGGATCCCTCCCATCCTCAGATCAGCCGCTCTCACCTTGATCTGCGAATACTCTGGCTCAAACTGCTCTGTCCACAGGTCCTGCTCATAGTAGTAGAGCCCATCATTGATCACCTTGGCCAGCTCGGAGCTCATTTTAGCCCTGGAGGTGTGGTTGCCAGTCCGGTCCCCGCCGGGATGGCGGCGCAGGTACGGAGGGGTCTGTGTCACGATCAGGATCTTGTTCACGTCACGGTCGTCGATCTCGTAATCCGAGTCCTCGTCCGACCAGTCGGTGAAGGTGTTCTTGCGGCCGTCCATCTGCTCCATCTCCTCATCGAACAGGAAGTCGAGTTCCTCAGGCTCATCTTGGTCCTTTTGTTTCTGCTGCTGCGGTGTCTTTGACTCCTCTGGTTTCTGCAGGTAGTGGGGCAAGGGTGACACAGGGTAAAGACCACGCAGGGACCCAAGACCCAGCTCTTGCCCCTTGTTTATTTACCCCAGCCTGTCTGGGAAGAACACTCCATTTACACCACTGAGGAGCAGCTCCAAAGGGGCTCAGATGGAAAAAGGGAAGACTGGGACATCACTCCCAAAAGACCCTACTTGACTGAAGCCTGCCCCTGTATGAGCCAATCGCTGGGAGACCCCCGGTCCAACAGCTCCTACATCACTTACCTTGGGCCTGGCTGGGGAAGGTCGGGGTCTCTTCTTCACTTCAATCCATGTCTCCGAATCCAGGTCTGGCAGACTTGTGGACAGGCCCTTGGGCATTGTCTTTAGGTTACTGACCTCCTCTGTTTTGGTGGGGACTGGGCTGGCAGGACGTGGGGAGCCTGGAGCAGACTCTGGAGCCAACAAAAGCCACAAACTGCTTTAGAAGGAGGGAGTGAACCCAGGGGGTGTAGTTACAAACTACCCAACTGTTCTGGCAGCATGGCACAGCCTGCAGGACTAACTGGCATACAGTGGCCAAAGTTTACCAGCACAGTGCCCACATGTGCTGGAGTGGGAATCTCCAGTTAGGGCTGAGGCTGGGATGGCCACGGAGCTTTGCAGGTGACAGCTTCACAGACACACAAAGCCCTAAAGCAGGTGCTCTGCTGCTCTCTGGGAAACGTTCCCAAAAGAGTCTGGAGCCAGATCTTCTCCTGTCAAAACTCTTAGGACAGCACCAAGATCCTTCACGTGGGCTCTCAGGCCCAGCCCTGGGCTCCTGCCAGCCCCCGTGGGATGGGGTGACAAGATCATGGGAAGCCCATGAAAGACAGAAGACCCTTCTGCAGCACTTGGTTGACAGCTCCACATCTGCTGCCCAATTTGTGCCCAGTATCTCCTCAACCAGTAAAAGGGAGGCTGGATTCACAAGTGTCCTCTGCTCTGCCCAGCAGTTGTAGACTATTTCCAGGCAAGCCAAGAGACTTTAAGCAGGACAGACTCTCTCTGAATTCCCTCAGCCCTAACAGAGGACAAGCCACACCCAGTCTCTCACATTACCTCATGTCTGGAGGCAGCAGCATTCTAGGGGTCCAAGGACAGAGCCCACACCAGCTCCCACCACCAAGCAGAAAGCCAATGGCAGAACCCTGCCCTGGGAACACTCCTGACTCTCAGGGTCTCAGCCATGCTACAGTCCCAGCACTGAATCCCACACTTCCCTCCACACTCCCCCCCTGCTCACCAGTCTCCTTCTGGAAGCTCTGCCGGGGCACAAACTCGGGGCAATTGATGAATTGTGAGAAGTCTGTCTGTGTGTAGTCTGCCATAGGAGGGCCAGGCAGAGCCCATTTTTCTGGCTGCTCTTTTCTCCTGATCTTCTCATCCACAATTTCCACCACCTTGCTGTCCTTTAGAGCCTAGAACCAAGCAGTATTTGGTTAACTCAGGGCCTTGCTTTGCCATACTGAGGGGCTCAACCCAAGCCATTCTTCCCTGGGAGGACTAATAGGAGGCAGGAGCATGTCAAGGAAAGGGAAGGCTTCAGTTTCACCTCATGCAGAGTGAGCAGGCATTACACAGGGGTGGTGAGAAGCAGAACCAGGAGGAAAGGTCACCTCTCCTTGCCCTCACCTTGATGATGAGGCTGATGTCAGTGGTCAGTGCCTGCACCCGGTGGAAGCTGGCGATCAGCGTGATGGGCAGGAACCCGTCCGAGTCCATCTTGCGGCGCAGGAAGAAGTCTCGCTCCAGGTTGTCCACGCTGAAGTAATATTCTCTGCATGGACAATGTATCCGTGAGAGGAAGCCCCAAACCACCATCCTCTGGGCACCCCCAAGGAAATAATCCCCACACACACTCAGGGAGCAAGCCTGGGGAGCCCAGATGTGGTTGGTGCTGCAAGCAAAGTACAGTCAACACCTCAGCTCTAACCCTTCCCATGGGATTGGCTGCACAGTGCCCCCACCCAACAAGGACAGGAGGTGGTGCTCACATCTGCCTCTTGATGTAGTCCTTGAGCAGCTCCTGGTCCACGCTGTAGAGCTCAGCACTGCTGATGTTGTCGAAGTAGTAGGTGATGTTGCTGGCGTACTTCTGGGTGCGGGAGCTGTCCGAGCCCTCGAATTTCCGGTATCCGTACTGGTAGTCAAAGTGCCCTGGGGGACACCAGAAGGGTCAGCACAGAGCCCCTGGAATCTGCCAAACAGGCTGCACTGCCAGATGGGGCTGGATTCCTGCACAAATATTTGCCTCTTCCTGAGAGCCCCCTGGAAGCTTGCAGTGGAACACCCATATCCCTCATCCTCCTGCTCTATGCTTCTGCCACAGAGGAGGCCAGGAACCCTCTTACCCAAGGGCAACTGGGCAGCCCAGCTGACACATGAAGGCTCTACACTGAAGCTGCATCAGTGTTAGCACAGACACTGCCTAGTCAAATGTCAGGGCAGATGCTCTTCCTCACCCAAACCATAACTCCTGCTTGGCTCTCAAATGGCATAAAGCCTTCACAGACTATCAACATGCTTCAACTCCTGCTCACAGCAGTATTGCAAGGGGCAGAAAACATGAAAAAGAGCTTGGCCCTGAGTAGCAGGAAGACATCTGCTTTTATAAAAATAGTAGTAAGAATTATTTCTTTGTTAACAGCAGCTCAACTTACAGGCTGGAATGACCTGCCACAGTATCTCCCTGTACCCCTGGAGTGCTCTGCTCTCCCCAGCCCAGTTTAGAACCCCAGGTCTCTCAGGCAAACAGACACAGAGCTCTGCACACTGTGTCACTGTCCCTGCAGTCACAGGAGCACACACACAACGCTCACCTCCTCTGCCACGGCCCCGGCCCCTGCCCCTGCCGCGGCCCCGGCCCCGGAAGGTTCCTCGCACGGCGCCTCCCTCGCTCTTCACGCTGGAGGTCTCATCGTGGTCCTGCCAGCTGCGCTCGTGCTTGTTGTCAGGGTGCCAGCCTGCAGCACACAGGGAAGGACAGGCAGGAGGGGTGTTAGGGCATGACAGCACCTCCCTGAAGCACACCCAGAGCCCTCTGAATGCAGGAAGTTGCTCCCTGGGCAGCAGGGCTTGCTCTGCCCCGTGGCCAGGCCAGGAGCAGATCCCCAGCCCGAGCCCCCACCTTTGAGCTCGCTGCGGTTGTTGGAGGGGTGCCTGTGCTGCTCGTTTTGCCGGTTGTTCCGAGAGGCCGTTTTGTCCCTCGGCACCTCTGACTTCATGTCTATCTGCAGAGGGACCCACTTGTGTTTGTTGCCTGCAAAAGGACAGGGTTTGGCTGTGACACAGGTTCAGAGTGCGTCTGCTTCCTCCCCCGCAGCTCCCTCCTGCCACGCAGGCCCCACACATAGAGCAGAGAATGCAGTAGGCCCTCTTGGACAGACCCTGTCCTCTGACATCCCCTCCAGGCCTCACTGAAAGTAGAAAAGCTCTGACCAGGACCTTGAGACATGGAGGGACATGAGTCAGAACTTGCCTATGGCAATTGCCATACCACTTGTCCTTCCTCTGCCTGTTTCTGCCTGCCCAGGCTCAGGCCAGACCGAGCCCACATGTCAACCACAGCTGAGGGGCTGCCATGTGCCACCATGGAGCACATGGGAAAGGCAGGCTCCTGCCTTGCCCCTACTTGGGCCTTGCTCCACCTGCTCCCACCAAAATGACACCTGAAGCCTGCAAACATCTTCTCACAGCTGTCCCTGCACTGGGATCATGTCCTGCAGCAAAGCCCCCAGGGAAGGCAGAGGATGCTTCCACCTGCCTGTGGGTTGGGAAGGAGGAGACAGCCTGGGGGACTGTCCTCACCAGCTCCTGCCTTACCTTTCTTCTTCTGGGCTGACTTCTGGTTGTCATCATCACCATTCTTCTCCTCCCCAGACTCATCAGATTTGGTTTTCAGGCTCTCTTTGCCATCACTCCCATCCCCCTTTTCCTGCTCTTTCATGTCTTTCTTGACAGGCAGCTTCCGAAGGGACGGCGCTTTGTGTGGCTGCTGGGGACACACCAGTGCAGGAAAGAAGTGAGAGGTGGGAGTAGTGAGGAGCTGGAGGCAGACCCCAGCTGTCCCAGCAGGAACAGGAAGATTTTGCCCTAGGCTGGGTGCATCCCTGCTCTGCACCTGCCAGAGCTGTCCTGCTCCTAGGGAAGGGCTCATGGCTGAGCAGGGCAAGGGCTCATTGAGACACCAAGATGAGTGGACAGAGAGACCTCGTGCTCATGGATGGGTCTGTCCTGTAAGGGACCAGACTGCCCCAGTGGCAAAAGGGTGAGTGACCACCTTGCCCTGACAGACAGCCAGGAGCTAGCAGAGCAGCATCCAAAAATAGAAAGGTTTCAATGACATCCATGTCCTCAGCAGGAGGAAGGGCTGAGCTCTTCAGCACACCAAACCTTTCTCATGCATTTTCAGTTCCTCCTGTGGAACTCCTGACCTTGGCCCAGTCCCTTCCTGCACAGAGCAGCCCTGAGGAGAGCATGTCTGGGAGCTGGCCTACCTGCTTCAGCCAGCCCAGGGTTTAGACTGGCCCCAGGTTCCCAGAATAGCACTAGGGAGGGAGTCTGCCACACGGGCAGCCCTAAAAGGAAATTCCCTGCACACTATTCCTGGTTGCCTCTGCACTGACACTCAGCACCCCAAATGACCTGGCTCAGCCAGTGTTTCCAGAGGGATAGGGAGGTCTGCAAGGGCCTTATCCTGCTCATCACAATGGTTCTGTGTTCTCACCTGGACGCTCTTGTGGGCTATTTCTCCAGGTGTTGGCCAATTTGTGGCATCACCGAAGTCACCAACCTTGTACCAAAGAGAAAGGTCCCGTTAGTGCACAAAGCTGCAGGTGCTCCCTGCAGCAAGAAGAATGCTTTCCACCCACCACTGTCCCACAAACAGCTGTCCCCAAGAGGCTGGAGGGGGACACCCACACTGCACATACACAGCCCCTCTCCCCACCAAAGCAGGAACCCTGAACTAATTCCAAATGGCTGCGGACAAGTTTATGTCCATTAGACACTGTATCGAGGCTGCCACCACTCCTGCAAGCTCCCAGCCTCTCTCACCAAATATTCTGTCCCAGCAGCAGCATTTGGCAGCAAGTTGCCCAGGGTAATTAACTCAATCACAGGCAACATCCCTTGGACAGGGAAAGCACTCGGCTTACAGCATTCTAAACACACCTGAAGCAATTACACCTCACTCTTCCACCTAGTGGCAGTCACAGCCAGGCACAGCCCCAATGAAGTGCCCAACTACAACCACCACGTGCTGCCAACAAAGCCAGGGGATGGTCTCACAGTGGGTGAGAAAATTCGAGAAGGGAACTCCCTCATTCCAGTCATCCCACGGCCACATGGAGGAACATCAACTACTTCTCTGCTGAATAAATGACCTGCTCACTACCATAATTTTTATCTCTTCCAGGTTTCAGAGGACCTGCAGGACATAGGAAAGAAGCCAAACAGCTGCCCAGGTACCAATGAATCATGGCTGGGCACTGAGTTTATATGGGCACAGAAACTCCTCCTTGTCCTTGTGGGATTGTTATTTCTGAATCAATTTGGAGTAAAATTAATTTTTGATCCCTCAGGTGATCACATCTTTAAATGCAGGTGCCATGCTCCTCTGCCCAGGAGGTAAGTTTCCTGGGAAAACCAACTCCAGTGCAGGGCCACGCCTGTTTCACAGAGAGGAGCACCTGCCATCCCCAGGGCCCTCCTCTCTCCAAAATGGAAAAGAGAAGGAAAGTCCTATCAAGTTGCAGATACATCTTCACTGGCTGCTGGGAGCCAACACCAACAGCCCCTGTCCCCAGAAGAAACTGTCCCTCCATCACCAAACTGCCCTGGTTCCTCCAGAGGAGTCGCTTTGTCTGACATCAGTTCCCCTGGCTCTCTGTGTGCCAGGGAGGAACACACTGCACAGGGAAGGACAGAGTTGCAGACACACCACTGTCACCACCCTGCCTGCAGAGCTGGGCATAGGCTGAGCCCACAAGGAATCTGGGGTGTCCTCGCAGTGGGGTGAGAGGTTTTCCACATCCAGGACTCCCCCAAGTCCCTCCCTGTTAGAGGAAAGGTGAGAAGGTCTCCCCTGACCCAGCCAGGCAGAAAATCAGACAGAGCAGCATGCAAGACCTCTACAATGCTGAAGAGAAGATATAGAACAAAGCCAACCCATCAGCCTCTCCACAACCAAGCTTGTGAAGAGAGAGCTCTGCTCTCCAGACCCTCAAGAGGCTCATGCAACACTGATAACAGCACCAGAAACTGGGGGCCAGTGAGAGGAGAGCAGGCACAGCCTTACCTTGCTTCCTTTCCTCTGTCTCGGGTTGGCAGCCCTCACCACTTTCGCTGGAGTTGTAAGTTCTGCAAGAGAAGGACAATAAAAATGTTAAAACACAGCTGAGGACTGTGGGTGGGAGTGTTGGCTCTGGAGGGAAGTGGGTAGGAAGCAAAGCAGCTCCCCCTTCAGCAAAGGAGGGCTAAGAGGAAAAGGTAAACAGAAAAACCAGGCAGCTCCTGACTTGAGTCTCAGAACTGCCCCATTAAGATCAGAAAACTCCTGACCAATCCAAGTGGCCCAGAGATGGACTTTCAACCCCATGCTGCTGCAGGAAGGCATTCTCTGCACTAGCTCTGCCCTCTCCTCCCAGGGAGGAGGGGGCAAGGAGCTCAGCTCATGCTGCAAAGCACCCACAGAACAGCAAAACAAACATGCCCTTGCGAGGCCAAGGCCCATCACAGCACTGTGAGGCCGGTGCTCCCCAGGGAGCAGAGCAGGGCTCTGACACACAGGGTGCAAAAGTCTGTGGTTGCTGAATTCTGGTTTGAAGTCAGGCACCCCAACAGGGACAGTAATCTCAAGAGAGGAAATGTACAGAGAGAATGAGCCAAATACATCAAGTGCCTAAATCCCACTACAGCCAAAAGCATTTAGGTGCTGAAGCACCTCTGGGGTGTTTTAACACATCAGAGTGAGACTGTTGAGGTTCACACCATCACAGACCTCACAGCAAGTCAGGTCAACCTCACCACGGCCCATCATGGGTCCAGCTCACAAACCACCTCCTTACAAGCAGAAACAGGAATTCAACTTGCTTTGTCCCTCAGGTCTGGCTGCAAGGTCTCTGATCAGGCTCACACAGGACATGCAGAGTCCAAACAACAGAGCAGCACAACTCTGCCCAACACAAACCAGCCCCACAAGGACCAGGGATGAGGGTCTCCTCCAGGACACTGGTGCTCCACACAGCAGGAGGAGGGCCTGAAGGGCAGCCCCTGCAGGTGCCAGGCTCCTGGAGCAAGGATTTCTGCTGACTCACTGGCTTTGTTTAGAAGAAAAGCAGCCCTGACTGGGGTAGGGTGAGGGTGGGAGGATCAGCACAGGCTATCTGGGGATGCCCCGGGAAACACCCTGAGTAGCCTACTCAGCTCTGCTCAAAGCTGCCTTTGATCTCCTTCGAAAGGCTGGACAACTTTGCCTGGATGATCAAAACCGGTCCCCTTCTGAGCCTTGAAACCAGTGATTCATCCTGGCCTTGCTCAGAGCTGGAGGCTTTGAAGTGTCAATAAGGCAGAGTCAGATATGGCAGGACAGAGCCATCTGCATTCCCCTTCCCCAATTCCTTTATGGCTCCTGCACAGGGATTTCAACTCCAGAAGAGTCCAAGCTCTCAGCTGGGTCCCTGAATCCTCCCCTTTTCCTCTAGGACTTCCCCAACCCACCTGCAGTGCCTCCCTTCATGAGAAACAGCAGTCCCACGTGTGTCTCATTTATTCCACGTGCACTTCATTGAGAATTCTGGCTCCATGGCACAAAGCTTGCCACAAGGCTTTCAGACTTCCCTGTTAGTGTAGGAAGAGCCAGCACTTTCAAAACAGCCCCCAAAATCCTCCACTCAACGCCCACAGATGTCACCACCTAAATATAGCTTCAAAAGGTACCAGGAGCTACAGCACAAACCCACAGCCAGTCTGGTTTTCCACAGACACAGAAGACCCCTGCCTGCTCCAACAGCACTGATGGGACTGGCACAGCCTGATCAGGCTCTGATCTCTGGGGGGCAGCAGGGATTCCTCTCTCCCTGCAAGGATCCCATCCAGGTGCCTGCTCCCACCACAGCTCACAAAAATGGCATCCAGCCCTTTCCTCCAGCTGCTTCACCTCAGGAGCCCTCAAGGCCATAGATGTTCTTGTGCTTTTTTTTGGGAAGCAGTCAGAGAGGGGCCTCACAAGCAGCAGTGGAAGAGGATAAAGGGGCAGAGGCTGCAGGGGCAGGTGCCGCAGACTCCATCATCTCTGCGGGGGAGGGAGGAGATTGTTTGAAACAAGTTCTGCTGCTTTCCTTATCTGCAAGATATGAACAGGGATCCCTTATCTCGCTGAGGTGCTGAGAAGACTAATTAGCATTTGCAGAGCACTGCGGAAGACAAAACACAAAGGGCTGCAGCCCGGCAGGGAGGGAGGGAGGCTGCTGAGGCTGCTCCGGGCTGGGGCTGTGGAGCATGGATGGAGCCAAGATCCAGCAATTCATGGTGGAGACCAAAGTAGGAGACAGAGAGGGTGTGACTGTGCTGGTGGACACATGGCCAGACACAGCATCTGCTGAGCCAAGACCACAGCAAGCTGAGGCCATGCATGCCTGGCACCCTCCAGGGCACAGCAACATAACCAAGGGCACCAGCAATACATCTTGTGGTTCTCAGCTGAAAAGACCCCCTGCAGGAAAACCTCACTGCATCAGCCGGGGAAGTGGAGAGCAAGTGAGTGCTGCTCATCCCACGCAGGAGCTCAGCACAAGCAGCAAGGGACACTGGATACTGCCTTGTTCACAGCCGAGCCTTTAGAAGCTGCTGACAGATGTCTCAGACCTCTGGGTGTCTCACAACTCTCCTTTTGCATCTGTTTGGTGGCAGTCAGTAATTTCAGTTGCACGAGCAGTGCCTGACCACCTCGTGAAAAACAGGGCCTCTCTGTGTGAGGGGACAGACAAAACAGCTGCAGCAGGAGCCAGGGCTTTAGTGGCATGAGGCTGGCACGGGGACAGCGGGCAGGGAAGCAAGGAGCAGCTTTGCCTGAGGCCACAGAGCAGATGCTGGCACAGCCAAGAACAGAAAAGCAGGTCTCAAGTTTTGATCTGCTGCCTGCAGCCAGAACCTGATCATTTGCCCAGCCATGGGGTTGCCCAGCCACGAGGAGATTATCCCTTAGCAACCAAGGGGATGAGGCTCAGAGAGAGCACCCACAGCAGCCCCAATGACAGCCAAACCCTTCCCCTGGCTGTGCCACAGCCAGAACACTCGCTGGCTTTGGACATTCACTCCCCAAACACCAAGGGCAAGGCTGTGCAGATACCTCGTANCCCACAGCAGCCCCAATGACAGCCAAACCCTTCCCCTGGCTGTGCCACAGCCAGAACACTCGCTGGCTTTGGACATTCACTCCCCAATGCACCTGACAAACACCAAGGGCAAGGCTGTGTAGACACCTCGTGCTTTCCTGCAGCCCACACTTGGGGGGCACAGAGCCCTGGGGTGGAAGGCTCACAGGGGCATCCAAATGAGCAAAGGCCTCTTATCTGGAAGAAGAGGCCTTGCACAAGGACCAGACAGCCAGAGTGACAGCAGATCCACAGCTGAATGTCGCTCCACCCCAACAGGGACATATGACATACGACCACTGAGCTCAGCCAAGGAGATATATCTACTACCTCATCTGGGAAAATGAAACCAAACACCCAGCAACTGGTTTTCTGCCTTTCCTTGCATTCAGTGGAATTTATAATGGAATTTTAGAGAAGGTAAATGAAGGGAGGGAATAAATCTGCAGTGCTGTGCAAAGATCTGGCATTACTGGAGAAATACCTCTACCTATAGCAAGAATGCTGTAATGCCTGCTCCAGGTGTACCACTCATGTGCAGACAAGGACTCTGAGAACCCCAGCAGCAGCTGGGACAGCCTCAGAGGGCAGCCCAGGCTCCCAGCAGCAATGCAGAGTCCTCAGCTCTGGCACACTGTCCCTGACAGAGCACCCCCTCCTTAGCCAGCAGCCAGGTCGACAGAAAGGAGCCATCCTGCTCCCTGCTCCACAGCCTGGCACCTACAAGAAACTGCTGATAAAGGTGGTTCCAAGCCAAGAGCCCGGACTTTGTGCTGAAGCAGCTGAGGCAGGGGCGCATGCTCTGTGGTGCAGGCCCTGATGGGGCTGCAAGAGCCAAACCAGTATCCCCAGTTTCCCCAGAGCCCTGGCAGGAGCTCGAGGGTGCTGTGTGGGACAGACAGCCACGTGCCCAGAGCTCCACCAGGATCCACTTCACTCTTCTGTCTCCAAACAATCCTCCCTCCTTCCCACACTCCACAGAACACTCTTAGCACATGTGAAGACTGTAAGACATAACCAACACAACGGGACGCCCGCTCTGGCACTGAGGTTTTTAGGTGAGAAAGAGCAAGCGCAGCTTGGGCAAGGGTGAGCTGAGAAACATGGTGTACCACTCATGTGTGTGGGATTAGCCATTTTCCCAGGAGATAGACAGCTCCTTCAGAATCATTTCCTGAGGGCAGGAGAGTCCCTCCTGGGGTACTGACACAAAGGAAAGATGTGGTGAAACAGCACCAACCTGCAAAGGAATTCCCATAAGACAGACCCAGAAGGCAACCAGCCACAGCCAGGACCCCATTGTGGCCCCTTCCTGGCCTAAAATAAGACCTAGGGAGCCAACAGAGAACAGCTCCAAAGGTGCCTCCCCATCTTCCCAACATGGGAAACTCAGGACACCAACCTTGTCCCTGTCCTTGCTCCAGGCCCCAAGCAATCTCTCCCAGGGTGGCCTGATCTGCACAGCAGCAGGGGCAGGACATGGATTCAGAGACTCTCCTGTGCCACTCATTACTGTCCATGCACTCAGCACAGGACCTGGAGTCTGAGCCTCCCTAAGCCATCAGAGGACACAGCTGGTGAGCTTCATGTCCACCAACAGAGACATTTGCAAGACCAGTCCTGCAGGCCAGATGTGACCTGCAAGCCAACAGTAGTCCCCATTCCCACCAGCAGCCTGCCTCTTGCAGACAGTGACAAAGCTCTTTTCTTTTTGAGTCCATTCCAAAGAGGACCCCCTGAAGTTACAGGCAGAAAAGCCCTGGGGGATTGGCAAACACTTTATGTCCCTTTTTTGGGTGCTGCACCCGTTTCTGCATCAGCAAGAGGCTGTGATGGGCAGCATACCCTTGCTATGAAGGGGCTGGGAAGCACTGGCAGATGAGAGGGGACCTCAGCCTCCCCAGGGAGCCATCTGGTAGCACCCCTGTGTGTAGAGAGGTGCAGATACTCCCAGAGACCAATCAGCAGATGCACCTCTGCCCTGCCTCCCAAGGAGCTGCTCCCAGCACAGCCTCAGCCGTGTGCCAGAGCTGAGATGGGAAACACTTGTGGCTGCAGCTCCACACACGAGCGGAAAAGCCTGCGATTTATAGCACTGACTGCTTGGCATGCTCACATTTTGCTGAAGGCATCATAAGGCACACAAAGCCAGAAAGGTTCAGGACAGGCTCAGCCCACAGACTGCACCTCCTCTAGGTTTGCAATACTTTACAGCTCTGCCTCCCACCAAATCACAGTTGCAGCCGGAGGAGCGCGAGTGCACGGAGGGGGAAACAAGGGAGCACTGGATGGAGTTCTCCAACAGCTTTCAATGAGATGTTATCACAAGGACATCTTCCAGCACAAACAGGTTGGTGTCTCCACAGCAGGGGCTCCCACCTTCTCCTGGGGACTGCAGAGAACCACAGTCAGCCCCATCACTTGCAGCACGTGGTTTCACAGCTCCCTACAGGCAGCGTTTGACTTTGCTTACAAAGGTAAGAGGAATATCTGCAACATCTCAGCAGCATCAGAAGTTCCCTACACATGCAAGAAATACTGCAGAAGAATGGCCAAGGTCAGGACCAAGCACAAGACTGGATCCTTAAGGTGGTTGGCTGAGCAGGATTCAGGCTTGTAAAGCACTGGGAAGCCTGCTCAGCTGGAGCAGAAGATAAGCTGCAGGTACCACAGCTCAAAGATTTCCAAGCAATTTTCCACAGCTCCTCAGCAGAAGCTCCACCATACAAGCCCTACTGTAACAGCAAAGGAAGCAAGGAGCTGCCTACACCTCTCTGCAATGTAAGCTCTGCAACTGCTGCAAAGATCACTCGCTAAAAATAACTTCAAAAAGGGCATCTGACAGCTCCACAAAGAGCATGAGAACACTCCCACCTGGGTGTCCTAGGCAGCTCCAGGAGCTCAGGAGTTTGCCCTGAAAAGTGCAGGGAGGGAGGCTGGGGTACAGGCAGGTCGAGCACTGTCAGAGGCTGAGTGTGGGCATCCGATATAACCCCAGCTCTCCAAGCCCTCACATCCCTCAGCTGATAGTCCTGAAAGCCCCGGAACAGGGGGTCTCCCGGAGCAGCTCAAGACATGTGCAGAGCCCATCTCTGCTGACAGCACAGATCCTCACAGCAAGCAGGGGCTTCAGTCAGACCACAGTCCTCCTCAGGAAACTGAGGAACAGCACTGCTCCTTTAGACACATAAAGCTGTTACAAGCTCTACACACATGCATTATCTGCAGGGTCTGACATTTATTTCCAGAGCAAATAAGGGGCAGGAAGGGTCTGGACTTACCAAAAAATGCATGAACATCTTCACTGCAGCCTCTCACTCTGACACAGAAATGCTTCAACTTGTGACCAAGCTATACTCCAGGAGGGGCGGGTTAGGAAACGCCGACAGGCATTTCTAACGTTAACAGTGTCAGTGAGGGCACCCTGGATTCTTCCTGGCACAGGCAGCTACTATTAAAGGTAGCAAGTGAACTCCCTCTTAAGGGCGAGTGACATCTTTCCACTGCCTTTTCAAGCAAACTGCTTCCCTGAAGAGGATTTCTAGGAAACTCCTGACACACAATCCATGCTCACAGCCCCACACATGATTTCTGAGATGCCAGGCACACACATAGAATGAGATGGCACATGAATCACCTCCCGCCCAGTTTTCTACAAAAAAAAAATTAATCTTAAACTAAGGATTCTCTCCAGGGGAAGCCAACGGTTCCCAGAAACCAAGAAGCATCACACAGGGGACACAGCCAAGGTCACCGAGCTGACCACACTTCAGAAACTGTCAAAATGAGGAAGCTGGGCTGGTTCAGGCCCCTGCAGCTGCTGAGCCACCCTGCTCTCCCTGAGCAGCTCTGCAGCAGAGGCTACTCCAGCACCAGTGCCTGACCCAGTACGCCCGGTGCAGACATCTCCAGCTGGCAGAGCATGTTACCAGCAATTCCTCCGCCAGCATGGAAGGCAGAAAAGCCTTCAAGGACACTCCATCAGGTTAAATGGTTCAGGGAGAGGGGCTGGAAAAGCCGGCAGCGCTCCAGGGAAAACGCCGCGTCAGTCTGGGACCCTGAGAAAAGGCACGAGTTGATCCAGCTGCTGCTCCGGGCACGAGGCACAGCAAGGACACCTCAGCGCTGGGACAGGAGGGCACCTGAGGCAAGGCTGAAGGGGCCCAGGGTATGCAAGTGAGCCAAATCGTCGAGGAGATGGAGGGTCAGGCCCTCCTCCAAGCCAGCTCAGAGACCAGCTGATAGTTCATGACCTAAAAACTAAAATCAGTAGTGGGGGAGAAGGAGGGTTGACATGAACACGAACTATAGGACAGCAAGGGCAGACACCAGGCAAGACCCACAACTCCTTATAAAACAGTAAAAAAACCTAACCCAGTCCACTCACCTTTGGGAACAACTGATTTGCAAATTAAAAAGTGGAGTCCACCCTCCAGGAGGGATCAGGAGCAGTTTCCTCTGCTCCCTGCTGCTGCACCGCTCCGCCAGGCTCTAATGAAAAGCTAGTTAACAGTTAATTATTACCCATTCAGACACTCGATCCCCTACTCCGACTCTGACTGCCGGCTGGGAGGGATAAGACAGTCACGTGATGCAAAAATCCCGACCTTATGAGAGCACGGGCAACTATATTTAGTCGGAAAAACGATGACCTAGCGAGCCTGCTTCCTCCCTGGCCCCCCCTCAGAGCAGCCGACCTGCCACCTCCCAAGAACCTACCTCCATGGCACCCGGGAAGATCCTCACCCAGCAGGAGTGTTAATATTTAAAACAGGGACAGCGGGCACGGGAGCAAGCCCTGTGTGCACATCTAGGCTGTCCCGGGTGGAGGGGCCAGACCAGCACACAGCCCGGGCTGGGGGGACCCTCCCTCCCCATCCTCAGTGCTCTGCAGCAGGTCACCTTGTCAGCAGCAAAAGCTGATAAGCACCAAGAGCAACAAACAGGGGCCTAGCCCAAGGTCCTGCACCTTATCTTGAAAGCAGGAGGCACACTGGGAACCTGACCAGTGTGACCAGCACAGGAGACACATTCAGCAGCTCCAGCTGCTGCTTCTCCATGCCCAAGGCTGGTGATGCCCAGAGCTGGTGACAGGAGTTTGCCCCCCTGGAACAGTCCACCCCTCTCTCCTCAGAGTGGCTGGGTGACCAAGACAGTCACCAGCGTGCTGAGAACTGAATGGGGGCCAAGGCAGCACCACTGCTGCGGAGATGGCCCTAGAAAAAAGGTGCAACGACAAAATCCAAGAGCATCACCTCCGCCTCCTGCAGAAGAACAACAAAAAGCCTGAGGACCAGACATCATTAATCTCTTGACATCAGCAGAAGGGTGCTCTCTGCCTGGATCCTGCTGTGGCTGACGAGACGGCGCAGCTGGCGGCGGCCCTGGCACGAGCAAGAGGAGGTCACTGCACCACTGCCGAACCCGTGCTGACACCATCCCTTTAATGGCCGTCAGCCTCTTCTGCAGCTGCATCTGGGGACTTGGAAGCTGACAAAACCCTTCCTGGGAAGCATCTGGTACATCTCACTGTAAATATTTTAACAGCAAAGAGACGGGAATCGAGAGCCAAGCGCCTGCAGAGAGACCCTCCAGCTCCAAGCGTTCACACTACCTAGGAGGAGACTGTGCAGCTCCCACTGTGCCAGTGGAAGGGGGAGAGGGGTCGTACAAGGCAAAAGTGCAAACTCTGCACAAAATAAGCCTCTGGAAAACCTGTCATCTCAAAGAACAGAATGGGTTTCCAGAAAGGAGACTGTGACGTAATTCAAATAACATCAATCCGAGTTCCTCCCGCTGTGATTCCTGTACTCTCCTGGCTACTTTTGCAGAGGCATCCCTGCAGGACCAGTGTGTCCCCTGAGCAGTGGCCACTTGCTAAGTGACCACTTAACCTTGCCCTCAGTCTGCACAGCTGCAAACCTGCCTCCCTGAGTGCACAAAACAAGAAGAGACTGAGCAACAGCTCAGCTTGTGAGGTCAAGGAAGACAAAGCCAGCACCATGCAGAAATTCAGCTCCATCTCCTTGGGGCAGGGGAAAGTAACAGTGATTTGGTGGTAGGAGTAGGTTTTCCCAGGAATTTAGGGAGGTCATACCTAGGTCTCCCACTAAGCAGGGTGTCTCCATAAAATGTGCTGAAGAAATCTTACAGTCTCATAACCACCTGGATTAAACTGAGTACAGGTATGGGGTCTTCCTCCTGTTGAATCCAGAGCATTAAAACCATGACAGGGCACTCAAATATCCCTGTGATCTTTGAGAGCAAGTGGAAGGGCTTCTTTATGTGCTACTTCAGGATCACTGCACCTCAGCTGAGCTGATTTCAGAGCACGCTTTTCCAAGCAGAAGATACACCCTCCTCATTTAAGCCCCCCACCTTAGCGAGTTGCAGTTACATTCCAGGTTTTTCTAAGTAACTCTGATACAGCAACTTCCTTCCTGGGTTCACAATCCCATGAATCCTGCTGCATAAACCACTCTCTCTAATAAAGCTAATTCCAGTGCTACAGGTGGCTGCCTCCCATGTCAATACAAGAGCATAAAAGACTACAACAACCTAATCAGACTAAGTCTTCCCAAAGGAGTCAGGAATACCCAATTACAAAAGAGTGCAACATAGCAGTTTCCTAATTTAAAGATCCATCTCCCCTCCTTTTATTTCTAAAGGATTAAAACCCACTTTCTTGCACTGGTAGCATCACCCTCATCTCTTTAGGGAAAACTTCACAGCATTTAATTCAAAGAGGCATTTATAAACTCAAGAAAGATATCTCAGTCACTGCTGACAGTTGTACAAAATGATCAGGTCAGGGTGCAGCAGATGAAAAAAAGTCATCAGGAGTGGTGAAACCAAGACAGAGCATCACTTGCTGCTCTGTTGAACACCAGCATATCCACAACTGCACCCTGCAGTCAGCTCTGGTCTCTGAATTCAACAAGGGCACAGGGCTGTTACAGCTGCTCAATGAAAAGCAATTAAACCACCCAGAGGCAGCTCCTCCAGAGGTGAGACTAAAAAGGCTGGGATCCTCCACCACAGAGAAGAGGAGGGCTGGCTGCAGCATGTAGGAGGCCAGGAGGGCACAGGCTCAGCACACCAAGCTAGCAGGAAATCCACTCTAAGTGGCAGAAGTATTCCGTTCCAGAGCAGGCAGCAAATTTCACACAGTAGCACGTCCTGGGAGCTGAACAGCACTGGCTGCCTGGCAGAAGAGTTTGGTGCTCACACTGAAGTCGTTCACAGACATCCAGCTGCAAATGTGCCTCCAAGTCCTCCTCAGCAGAATTGGGAATGTGAGAGTATGTCCCTCTGCCCACCAAGCCCAACCCTGCATTTCTCAAGGGTGTTTAGATCTCTCAGCTTTCTGTCTGAACTCCAGATCACATGGTTAGAAATGGCTTCTTCTGAAAAGCACCCTACAGCTGCTGAATCCTGATGGTGGGATGTGGGAGAGGAGAGGACTGAGGCACTGCTGTGCCGGACAGAAGGAAAGTGAGGCCTCTCTCCAACAACTGCTTTATTTGCAAACACTATGAGGTATCTGGGATGCAAACAGTGCTGCACTTCCACCTCCACAGCGCTCGCACGTGACACGGGGATGATCCAGGCTGAGAATCCAGGCTGAGGGCAGGCCACTGCTGGCATATGTATGCTAACAAGCAGGAACATGCTCTGGGGCACACTGCAGCTACTGTGCCTACAAAATGGCTGAATTTTGGCTCAGGCACCCCATCTATGCAATTCCCAGCCCTGATACTGTGCCTCAGCATCTTCCATCACTCTGCCAAGCATTTCCTTGGGAGAAGACCAACAGACTTCTCACCCAGAGGGGAACCAGCCATACAGACCCACCTGACTTCACAAGATTAAGCTTAAAAAATAGACCCCTGACATATATATGGGAGTTCTGGTGACCAGAGTAAATGAACTCATACAATAACCTCAGCAATCAAAAGGTGAAGGAGTCAAACCCAATAGCCTCAGGAGTGCACAACAGCTTTGGTGGCAGGAGCAGTGCCACTCTGCCTTTGCCTGCTGTCTTCACACTTCACTGTGTTTTGAGATACCACAGCTTCCAGATAAGCTCAGTGCACAGGAAGAAAAAGTATGGCACCAGCTTTAAGGCTTTTCTGGAGAAAGGTGTAAGAAAGACTGCACAGTGTCTGTGCAGCTACCATTTAGAGGAATCCTGTTTAAGCTTTAACTTATCTCCTAAAAAACATACAGAATTGTAAAAAAAGCCCCAAGCTCTGTAGGTAATGTTTTCTGCAACACTGCTGACATGTAACAAACACTTTCTGAAGCGCTATCATCTGCTGCAGACACACATTCATGCCCCACCCTGGAGGCAGCTGTGCAAGGCCCCCAACCAGCTGGAGAACAGAGGATGGAGCAGTGCCAAGCAAAGGACATCTCTGAGTTCACAGCACAGGCAGACAAAACCCAATACCCAAAGAACACAGATCTTCAGCAAGGTGGAGAAAAGCCTCCTACAAACTCAACAGATGGGAATAAATCTTTGCTCTTCAAAACACTAATATTTCACTCTTACATGTTAAGAAAGCAAGAAAATCATGAGGGACTTACAAATGTGGAGTCAAAGCCTTAATCCAGTGCATCTAGTTGTACACCATGGCCTTGTTAGCTGGCAAGAGCTCTGGAAACACATCCACAACCCATCTCTCTGTGCAGTTCAGCAAGCTGAATTACAGTGCCTCCAGCGTTACACCAGACCACTCTAAACCAGTGAGTTGTTTTTACTGCAATCAGCTTTTAGACACCAGAGCTGATTCCATACTTCCAAAGCCTCCACCATCAACAGCAATTTATCCTCACACTATCCACGAACTGGTGAAATGGGATCCCAAGCAAAGCCAAAGATGGACATCAGAGGCGGACACAGTGACATGCCTGGGGTGACACAAAGACAAGTCAGTTCCATTCCCAGGGCCTTTGCTATGGCACATCCCCATGTGGCACTACAGCTCTGAAACAACAGGCTCTCACTGACTGATCTCAGTATCACTGGTTAAAACACAAACCTTTCCTTCAGTCTTGGCACTTCCACAATATCAGCCTGGATGGAGCTTCTGGCAATTTGGGAAAGGCAGGAATTGAGATCATCAATAACTGCTTCTGAAAACTACATTCCTTTCCTGATTTGAAACCTCCATCCAGAGCAACCTCCCTCTCCCAGCAAGGCTGCACACACCACTGGGGCCAGGAAGGTTTTCCTTTGCACTGATAGCAACAGTGAGCACTTTGGTTGTCCTTAACAGCAATACCCAACAGCAACACACAGACTACAAGCCACAGGGAAGTCTGTGTCTTCCCAAAGTACTGCAAATTAAAACATATATCCTCAGGTTCATAGCCACATCCATCTGTATACAGGAAACACATAAACAACAACAACAATCTGAGTTACATTTGCATCCTGACACGTCAGTGTTTTCAATTATGTGTGATGACCAAGACCTACAAGTTCCCAAACTCCTTCACCTCGGACATCCAAATTTGCTATGCTACAATGTATGGGAGGAAAGAACCTTCCAGCTGTTTAGTCATCACTACATGAAAGCATAAAAGATGTCACTGCTATATAGGAATGACCATATATTAGAGGTTTGTTTAGGAAGTCTTTTTGCCCAGGGCTTTGGGTGGGGTTTTTTGGGGTTTTGTTTGTGGTTTGGTTTTGGTTTTTTGTTTACATTAATGTCCATTGCATATTCCAGACTATACATTGCATGCACCAGTCTTCTAAGTCTGGTTGCCACTGACTCTGAAGGAAGAGAAGTGAAGGGAAGGAAGAAGGAGGTTTGAAGAGCTCCATTTTTATTTAATACATACCAGACTGGCCGTCAGTTGGAAATATATCTGTAAAAGAAAAAAAAAAAAGAAAGATCAGTATTGGTTGCAGCTGGAGTGCAAATCATATTTAAAAGGTCTCCTCTCTCGATTTGTTTGCTTTAGCTAAACAGAGGAAGTATTTTCTTAGTATCTCAAGTTAAACATCAATCCAGCTTGGAACCCACCTCAATTCAACCACTTGTTTTGAGAAAGATTTTGAAGGAGTCTGTGTTTACCCGAACACGCTGCTCTCATAAATAACCTTCTGTATTGGCTTCTAACAGACAGGAGTGTGCAATAAAGGTTGTTGAGATGTACAAAGATCCACACAATGAGCTACTTGGTGGCACCCCACACTCCCCCTGAGCAGCAACATCCCATGGAAATCTACAGAGAACATCTAACAGGGAGCACAGGTGGAAGCCAAGGCAAAGCCAAGTGAGCATTCTTCTGATTGTCCTTGGTTTTGCAGACACGAGGGACATCAGCAGCTGTGCCTGGCTCTAACACAGTACCTACACCAGACACACACACACACACACATCACCAAATGGACACCCAGGGCCTTGGCACATCACCCATCACACCCTTCCCTTTCCCAGCTGCCAGCAGGCACAGGCCACTGCACAGGACAGATGGAGTCTGGGGGGTTCAGACCCCAAAACAGATTACTCAACCTCCCCAGCCCCCCAGGCTCTTTCCAGTTAGAGGCACAGGCTCTTCTCTTGGGGGGGCCTTATGTATTGCTTACTTCAGTAGCTGGGAGGACAAGACTTTTCATTTAAGGAGCACACAGGACAGTGTGTGTGGAAAACCCCTGTCGATAAAGGCTCCCCCAGAAGATATGAAAACAGTACTTTTGAGAGAGCAATACATTATGTTTTATTCAAGGATCCTGAAAGAGGAGGGGAAAGGAAGGCTGCCAGCAAGGCAAGGTCCTCCTGGGACAGGGGCAGGCCCCTGGCTCCTGCTTATCAGCTACCCAAAACACACATTCAGCTGGAAAGTCACAAGAGTTGCAGCAAGGACTACCCATCAGGCCGGGCAATGCTCTCTGGCCTGGGCTCGGCTCATGCAAAAACATCCCTCTGCCAAAATAACTTCTATTTCTATTCCTTCGACTTGCACCATGTTCAAAGCATTCTCTGGCAGGGATGCTTTCATCCCACATAGGAACAGGAAGAACCAAGTGGAGGAAAAATACCCAGAAGTTAAATCAAGACTCTCTCTACCATTATTACACAGTTATGGACTGTGGCCATTTGAAGGCATGATATCAAGGACAGCCCAGCATATCCAGAACAGTCTCCAAGCACCAGTTTGGATCCTTTGCAAGCTGCATGTTCTACTGCAATCCTCCACCAGCCCATGTCCCAAATGCATTTAAAGATCTTGTATTTCTGTATGGTCACTGAGGAGTTCAGACTTCTACATCAGCAAGCTGAAACACCCTGTACTTCACAGAATCAACAAACCGTTAAGGTTTGAAAAGACCTCTGAGATCTCCAACAAGATACAATTTATTTCCCTACTTAGGCTTCTCTGCAAAGGAACAAGGTGGTAACACTGGTATCCCACCTGTTTGGCTCAGCTGTACCAGATGTTACCAAAACCCAAAATAATTAACAACACCACAATGGTTGATAAAATAAATTCCTTTGTGCCAGCCAGGAATTTAGCAAAGCCAGGCTTTGGCAGATGTTTCCCCTGCTGTACCCTGAGGGGTGCAGTTCTCCAGTGTGCATTCCTGCTAGGCTGTCCCACCAACTCTTCATCAAACACACACCACAGCAGAACCAGCCATTTACAATAGGTCCAGGATCTAGACACCAATCAAGCAGCAGTTGCAGGTGACCCCTCAGCAACATCTCCTATCACACATATCACCACTACAACTCCAAATTCACATTCCCTCCAGGTCTCCTCTCAGCTCACTGCTGTATTCCCCACTGCCCTGTCCTGCTCCAGATGTGTAGCAAGGCTCTCCTGGCTCCCCCTGAGCTCAGACACAACTCTAGACAGCTTTAACACTGCATTTACTAGAAAAGCAGTGACTACTCAGTGGCTGAGGTCAGTAGAAAGCAAGAACCACCTGTGATAGCCAAGGGCAGATACAGCTCACATTCACCTCAAGAGATTTGCCAGGGCAACTCCTGTCAAGGAAAGACACTTGCATCCAGTGCTCAGCTCCCTTGCCTGGGAGAGGCTGACCTTGTCCAACTCATCTGAGTTCAGACTGAGAACACCGGGCTTGCAGGCAGCTTTCCCCAGAGCTGAGAACAAGCACAGAGCAATCAGTTTGCAGGACTTGCTTTGAAAAATGGGGCTGCTGGGAGGACACATCTGAGGCAGGGCTGGTCAGGGACTGGCAGGCACAACGACCCTTTGGGACACCTTTTTCCCCTGCAAGCACAAGTGACTTAAATTAAAAATTAGCCTGCCAATTAAGGGCAGCACCTCAGGTGCCCAAGAGAAGTCTAAATCAGGCAGTGCCTTCTTTTCCCAAGAAAGCCATGGTAGGGAAGCAGTCAGAAACGTGGCCAGCAGGTAAAACTCTGGGCTGCTCTCCAAGGAGCCCATCTCACACACTGCAGGACTGAGGCTGCCTGTCCAGATCAGCTTCCTTCCCAGCTGTCCCAAGGCTAAAACTCAAATACAAAGGACTGAGGCACAGAGATGGGTTTTTTGCCCAAAGTCCCAACATAGAAAGGTGAAGGCAGCAAACCAGCCCCACCAATTTCTCCCACCACACACACCTGCTACCTCCCAAGGGCACCCTGATGCCAGGTCTCCCAACACTGGCCAGATGCTGCAGGACAGTGCTTCACAGCAGCTCCCCATCATCCCATCAGCCACCTGCTTGGCAGCAGGCAATTCCTACATGGGACATCCTGCCCCTGCCTGCATAACACCCTCCCAGCCATGCCCAGCCTGCCCTCCAGGCAGCACAGTGGGAAGGAGCAAGAAATAACAGTATCACAATGCAAATGAGCTGACCCATGAAATTTGGAGCCTACGGTCTCACATTTTCTTCTCATTCTTGCATGCCAATACTTTTGTTTCTCATCATGCACCCAAAATCAGAAAGACTTGGTGTCTGAACAAAGGGACCGTAGACACCAGTGGTCCCTTCACCACAGCAGTCTCTGCAGAGCCAGATATCTCCCAAGAGCCTGACCATTCTCCTCAGCCCTGTACAGAATCCATGCAGCCTACAACATCTCAACAGAAAAACACAGTCTATGAATCTTCCTGTTATTAGCAAAGCAGGGTGAGTGAGGAGGAGGAGATCAGGGGTGAGCAAGGCAGCTGGCAGGATGCTGGGACAGGCACAGAGCATCCCTTTCAGGACCATCACGTGAAGGTGCAGACATGGTACAGGGGTGCCTGCTCTGAGCACCAATACCCAGAGTTGCTGCACATAGAGCCCAGGAGACATAACTAAATTGAGGGCAGTTGTCCTTATTTTAGGTGGTGCTGGGGGTGGATCCCAATTTCAATTTTTGCCTGATGGTATTTTTACACAAAGGAGAAGACCGTACGCTAAAATGGGGCATTTAAAGAGAAAAGCTGATGCATCTACACACATACTCTCTTCCCCAGGGGCTATCTGGCTACTGCTGCTATTCAGGTATCTGGGACAGGTCCAAAAAAGTCACCCCATTTATGAGCCCCCATCTCCCCTCGGCTGCTCCCTGAGGAAACACGCACCAACCACCCTCCTCCGCCAGCCACGCTCACAGCGCTGAATCCAAACACTCGCACAAGAAACCTGTCTTCTCCCAGCTCAGGAGCTACAGCTGGGAAGGCACCTCCACCAGCCCCTTTTCCAGTACAGACACTGCTTCCTCCTGGCAGGGCGCGGGAGGCAGCGGTTGAAGAGCAGCTCATTATCCCTGACGCAAGAGAAACGCTGACTCGTTATTACAGCAACCTGCCGCCATAACTGCCGAGGGGCCGCGCGGCCGCAGGCCCAGTGCCAGCAGGAACCACCTCCCTGCTGGCCCCTCACCTCCCATTACCCTCCTGCCCTCCCAACGGGGAAAAAGGACCTCAGAGTGCTTCATGGCACCTGCCATAGCGCACTGACTGGTACCACCACAGCAGTGTGCTGGGTGAGGGCTGTGCACGCACAGGTACAAGCACAGGGATGACAGGCAGCTGCTCTCAGTGGGACATGGGGCTCATCCACGCTGCCACAGGAAGACACCAGCTGATTTGTTTTGGCTTTTGACCCCTGAAGTTGTAACCAAATCATCCTCCACGTTTTGCAGACAAAAGACTTGGATGTCAGCAAAAAAAAATGACCTCTCCAAGGTCATGTGCGGACTCGGCAGCAGGGACATGATCAGACCTCGATCACAACAGCTCAAAAGCTGCAAGGCTGCACTGGCTCCCCAGGAGAGGGACTGGGGAGGGAAGTTCTGGCTGATGGCAGGATCGATTGGTATCTCCCCTCGTAATCTGACCTGCTGCCCGGTAGGGACGGATCCAGGCAGGGGAAAAGGTCCAAATTACATAGTCCAGCATGTACTGCAAAGAGACCAGAGCTGCCTGAATCTCTTCTCTGGCCTCATGAAACAGTTCAAATCTCTGTCACCTGGCTCTCCCTCAGAGGCCAAGGCAGTGCCTGCACAGGTTCCCCAGACAGTTACAGGCCTCTTCCAAGTAACACTCAGCAGAGAAAGGGCTGAGGTCTGCTAGGGAAAAGCAGCAAAGCAAGAAACCCTAAACCCGAAGATTAGCATGGCCAATTATATCCCTCCCAAGATCTCGTTTGCTTCCTGTTCCCCTCCTTTGTTACCTGCTGAGCAGGATTGGGGAGGGTCCAGCTCCCAGTCACCCAGATCGTCCCAGCCCTCTCCAGCTGCCAGGTCCACGCAAACACCTCCCATGCCTCTCAACTTACTACAGGATATTTACCCCCTCAAAGAGAAGCTGAAGCATGAGACAGATGGATCAAACCTAACATGATGCTGGCTAGGTCCCAAGACACAGCTAAGGCCTGTGCAAGAGAAACAAAAAAAAAAGCTACGGAGGATTTGATCCCAAATCAGTTCCTCTGCAAGGGTATCCAGACCACCAGTACCTGCTAAGGGGTTTCCTGTTCCCTGTACAGAGGACAGCTTAGATTCCTTTCTCAGACATCCCCATTACCTACACTGGCGCAAGAGCTGCAGCCAGTGTGAGCTCTGACATCAATTTCCCACAAACCACACAGAAACAAATGCCTGAAATAGGTTTTCAGTGTATAAACAGCTGTGCGTGTGGTGAAGTTCAGCTGTGGTGCCCCTGCTATTTTCATGTACTTGGAAAGTAAGGAAGACTTCCAGCATCATAGTTTCAAGAGGAACAACCCTGGGGGAAAAAAAAAATCACCTATTCCAAAATCACAGCATTATCTGAGATAACTCCCTAACTAACTCCATACCACATACTAAATGAGTACCTCAATGCTGATGTTCAGTCTCCTCCAGACCAAAGGGGAGCAGTGCAGACCCAGCAGGGCTGTGACACCAGCAGGACCAGCACAGTACCCAGCAAAAACACCTTTCAGAGATCCACGTGGAAGAGGGTCCAGGTCTCCTCTTCAGAGGAGGGTCCAGGTCTCTCCTCCAAGCATCAGAGATGCCAATGGGTTCTGCAGAACCTGACCAGAATGAGACCTCTCCAAACAGACAGTCCTGAAAATCCAATACTCACATATGCACAGGCACACGAGGAATAACTGGAAGGTCACAGGCTGTTGTTTCTCCCATCCACTTATCAGTGCTTGCACTGGAGAGAACAAACACTGGGTGTTCTCTCCCATTAACCCCTTCCCCTCATCTCCAAAATGGAGAAGCAGCAAAATGTTGCTGCTCCAGAGTACGAGTCCCAACATTCCCAATCATGAACACAACAAGAGGCTTCAGAGAAAGTCCAAGGCAACTTAAAGGTGCTTGATTACTCTTCCCATGGAGCAGCTGGTGACCCAGCTCTCTGCCACACATCCTTTCATCACCAGTAAGCCTGGAGTGATACCACTGGAGGCCTTAGGCCCTCCAGGAGAACAACCCTACATGAGTCTGGTCCAAATGATTAATCACCCTTTCCAAACTGCTCTTTAAGCCACTGGATATTGAACAGACACTAAAATTTCTGGCACAATCAAGCAAAATACACGTCTCAAAGACTCTTGTTGAAATACAGGAGCTATTCTGGTGTGGCCTGGAAGCCAGCTGGATCCCACACTGTAGAAACTGATACAGGATGGTGTTTCCCTCGACAGAGTCAAACTCAGAGCTGCAACACACTTTTCTGCTTGCACATCAAGGGCAGACCCAAACTCCAGAGAACTTTGCCCAAGGACAGCTTAGCAACCAGCAGGCAGGACAGATGCATCTCCCTACAAAGGAGAATCCATTAATGTACCCAGAAATCCAGTGTCTCCATGAAAGAGGATCCCACTCCACCTCTTCAAATGCACCAGTATCATGGTAAAGCCCCATAACATCAGACAAGGATGCCATAGATCCCTGTGAAAACCCCAGAAACTGAAAATTGCAAGGCTCTCTCCACCATTGGGCTGCAGGCAGAGGGCCGAGCAGGGGGCTGTAGGATACACAAGGCAGCACAGTGAAGACAATATAATTAAATCTCTTAACTGAATTACAAATCATCAGATTCACAGTCTGAGGTGTTCCCTCCCTCTGGCCCAGGCTATCTGCTTGGTTTTAATCAAACACAGCCATTCCAATCACCCTCCAAATGCCATCCTTGCTTGGTTCCACTCTCTGCTGACAATTACATCAACTCAGATTTCACCTCCAGTTGAAGCTAAGAGGGTTATCTCACTGTAATCTGCCAAGTCTCCTCCAAATCATCTTCACAACTGTCTTTACAGGTTTAATTTTAAAATTTAAAACTGTGGCTCATTTACAGCAAATTCTCCCTGCAGAGTATGCAAAAAAAAAAAAAAAAACCAAACAAAAACCCACCAAAAACCAGCAACAGTGAGCTTGGAGAGCTCACCTGAGATTGGGAGGCCAAAAGAAAAGTCCCGTTTTTGTTCAGCTCAGTGCAAGACCCTCTGCAGTAGCAGAGGATTTCTGAACACTCAGAAGATGTATGAGATCATAGTCAGTATTCCCCCGAGCTCTCAAGGTTGAGCTGGGAGTTGGGAAGTGAAATTCAATATGATTACAGACAGTGAAGTCTCATGCTTTGTCATCTGAGCACATGGTGGAGACACCTCCGTGATTCGCTCTTCTGTCTTGCTGGGTGGAACCTCAGGCACAAATATCCCATCACTTCTGCTTCAGTCACAGTAAAAACCTTCCAACCACATTTTTGGGATGTGTTCCTCCACGTTTCAGTATCTGCTGCTACAGACACATCATTTCTCAGCATCACACACACTGGTGTCACTCCTTACACTTAATTCCTCACTCTGTTTTTCCCTCTACTTTCCCCCTTGCACAGCCTTGCAGCTGACCTGCCAACATGAGCCCACCTGGAGATAACACAGCTACAATAAAGTGCTTCAGTCACTCCTTTAGGCGTCTCTTTTTGTGCTGAATGAGGCCAAGAGCATTTGTTATTGTGGTTGTCTTTATTTTCAATAGGCTCATTCTGTGAGGTCAGGAGAGCTGACACAGACTTTCTGACTACTTGGAAGTGTAACCTTTCCAGTTACAGCAAAGGCACAAAAATTGCAGAGAACCTTAAGGGTCTTGCACGAATAAACTCGGTGCTTCTTTTGCAACATATAATTAAAAAAAAACAAAACAAAACAAAAGGAAGATGTGACCTTGGAGGAGCTGAAGAAATTAATTTCCTGTAGTTTAAGTGAATGCTGGCTTATCACACATTTGAGTGTTGCTTATTAACTGTGAGTTCTCAATATTTTATTATGTCACTAGCTTCATCATCTGCAAATGTGCAAACCAGATAGTTTGGTAGCTAAGACTTGGTAAAATAATCACTCATTTACATCCCTGACCAGAAGCTTTCAAAAGCACAGTCTCTTAAGAAAAACAAAATAAAAAAGGCTGTGTGATTTAGTGTGGAGGCTGAATATGTATCACAAATAATCTGCTTTAAAGACAGTGCTCAGTATTTAGCAACATACCCATCTCTGAGTTACCAGGCAGGTAAAACACCAATCTCCCCACACACCTTTTCTCTTACTTTCCCACCAACAAAACTCTACCCTTCCCTCATTTTTGTGGTTTTTCCAATTTCATACTTGTTCCCCCACATATTTAGCCAGGAAGAAAACTCACCTCTTCACTCAGTTTTTTTCAGGCCCCTTAAAAGCTACGTTATGCAGCCCTGAAAACCCCCTGTTGTCTCCATGCACTCGCACTGCAGGCAAGCCCAAGAAGTCAAATGACTACCGGGAAAGGAGAAGCGGGAAGAGCCCCCCGCGCCTGCCCGCGGCTCCCTCCGGCGCAGCCGTGCCCTGCAGACTGCAGAGTCACTCTGCAGGAGCTCGGCACACGCCGCCGCTCAGCTGGAAAAACGTGCTCAGCAGTGTGCCCGGGACAGGCTCCGCTGCCTCCCATCCCACCACCCCCGAGCTGTGCCCCCGTACCTGGGCTGGGAGAGCGGAGCAGCGCCCGTGTCCCACCTGCCGGCCCCCACCTCGGGCTCACACAGTCCCTCCCGGCCCGCAGGAAGGACACACAGCACATTTCCGCCCCCTGTCCAGCTTCCCAATCGTGCTTTAACCCTGCCTCGTGTGTCAAGGACACGTCAGGTTCACAAGCCCCAGCTGAGCCTCCATTTCTCCCAGCTGCCCCTCGGCTGCCACAGTCACCAAGAGATCTCTGCAGAGCCTGACAGAGATCAAACGAGTGACACAGGAGCACCAGAGATGCTTCTCTCCAACATCTTCCTCGTGGGGCAGGGACGCCTCTCCTGGGCCCCATCAGAGGCCAGGGCCGCTTTGGGGAGTGAGTTGGGAGTGGAGGGAAGCACCTGCTAGAGCAGCAGGTTGCAGACCTGTTCCCAGCCACTTCAAGGGGTGTCCAGCAGGAAGCAAATATGCTTCCCCAGGAGCACAGGTCAGGGCAGGCTGTGCCTGCCGGCACACTGCAAGAGTCACACATTCTGGAGGAATGAGAGTAACATTTTCTAGATCAAAAGAACAAAGAGCATTTGTGTCACCTCAGAGTGTCACCAGAATCAGACTGAATGGCATCAAGACCTCAGTCACACCAACAACCACTCCCGCTGACCATTTCTAAAGCAAATTAAGGTTTCCACCTGGCCTGTTGTGACAAAGCACCCAACTCAGCCAGGGCCACCATGGTCACCTCCAACACACCCTCAGACTGCAGCTAAGAACTCTACTAAACCTTACAGTTTGTCACCACACAAAGGAACAGGGTGACTCAAACCCACAAAATAAAAATAAAATCACAACCACTGTAGAGCACTGAACCCTGCTGCGTGTTCCCATACAACCCTGAAACACATGAAAGTGTCAAGGGAAGCTTCTGCTCCTAAGTCAGCTTTGCTCCAGAAGGACAGTGAAGGTAACTCTGATAAAGCAGGTATTAGATGAGCCAGTTCCCATCCCTTCCTCCCTCTCCTTGCATGTCTCAGCAGAACGTCCCCAGCAGATGTAGCTTTAATGCTGCAGGAAGAGCTCTTGATCCTGGCAATATCCACAGCGAGTGTCACACCAAAGTTGGGCCACATGACTTGCTAAGGATGGATCCAGCAGCTCAACCAGCACCATCAGCCTGCTGCAACACTGAAACCAGCAGAGCCACAATACATCACACACCAGTTTGCCCAGGAAAGGCAATCCACCCACGAAGCCCCCCGAACTGCAGCACAAATGCGTGCTCCAGAGGAAAGTTCAGTTAACAGGATCTTCTGGAAACCTCCAATTACAGGATGAGCCTCCCTTTAGAAACATGTTGACACTTGACCACAGTTTCCACAACTTTTCCCAAAAACAAAAGTTTATCTTGCACAGCATTAGAATTGCTATCAGCAAACCTATTTCCACCAAACGACTCGTGCTAGTTTTTGCTCCACAGCTCTGGGACATTCATGCGCACACCCACTTCTCTGTTTGCCAAGCAATCGAGACCGACCCTGACCCAAAACTTTCCCCATAAAAAAGTCTGGTAATTGATTAATTCAAGGCCAAATTCAGTTTCCATTTGTTCTGGTCACCCACTAGCATTACCTAAATACACAAATAGCTCTAAGTTCTCCCAGCACTGCACTAACTTCTTTGAAGCCCTTATTTTCCCTCTCCTCTGACCTCAAGTCCTGCAGCTGCACAATTTGATTCAAGATACTCAGATAAACCACTTATTTTCAATGCAAGGAGATAAGTCTCTCAGCTCTATTCAGACCTCACTAACAAGGACCAGGACCTGCAGAACGAGTGGAACCAAAGCCTGCTTTCAAGTGAGAAAAGGACCAAACGCAGAGTTGGCCATGCCAGAGACCACAGAGTGGATCCAGAGATCCACTCAGAGCTTTAGCCAACTCCAGGAGACAACTTCTTGGCCATGAAAAGCTCCACCTAGACAGCACTATCACCATGGCAGAGCTCAGCAGGTATCACTAAGGTTGCATCACCTCTTTCCCCAAGCTCCCTGTGTACACAACAAGCCACGGATTTGGCAGAGCCAGCAGTGTGGAAACTCAGGCCCTTAGTGGGAAGTCAGCAAAGGCTTCAATGCCAAGATGACCAAAGGATAAGTAACATATTGAAGACCATAATGTAAATGCGTATCGCGGTCAGGATTGAACAAAGCTCCCCAGACCCAACTGGACCTGCAATAACTGTAAGGGTTAAAATGCTCAGCCTGGTCCAAACAGCAAGCACTGCTTTCTACTAAAATGCCTGTTCCTTATTTTGCCAAAAAAGCACAACCACAGAGATGGTGTTGGAGATTTATTACAGTCTCAAGTATGTGAAGAGCAACCTAACCCTACCCAAGTCTGCATTTGGCATTGCCCTGAGGATAATTTCACACTGTTTGACCACAGCAAAAAGATCAGGTGTCATAATTTGGAAGGGAGAGCAGAGCATTGCAGCCCCAGTGCCCGCATTCCCAGTCCTGCTTTCTGGACTCGATTTGTCTTCACATCCGAACAAAGTCCTTCTGCTGCCCAATCCAGAGATCACTGATGCAACCCTGGTGGAGACCTCTGCAGCACCACGAGCAACATAAAGTTTAAAAGAAGAGTTATGAGGGTAAGGAGATGGTTGGAGAGAATCCTTCAGTGAGGCCTTGGACCTGGCAATCTGGAACTGGAGGTTGCAGCAGAAGCAGGCACTGAAGCCCCGCAACCAGGGCCAGTGAGTCAGCTCCTAGGAGCTGCGCTGCATTCCCGAGCCTTCTCTTCCCAAAACAAACAGTGCAGAACAGGGCAAAGGTCCAGCACAAAGCTGAAGGGCAAAGGTATGCAAGGGAGGGAAAACACTAAACCTCACGTTTTTTTGGAGCAACAAGTTCCAGTTACCCTCATCTGCCCCAACAAGATGGGAAGTTACTCGATTGTGAGTTGTGGGATTGGAACAAAACAGTAGTTTGGAGAGGAAACTTGGGGCGATGGGGGGGAGGCCTCCTGCTGCGATAGCAGCTCTGTTGCAACAGCCAGAAGAGCTCCACAATTACGTGCCACGACAGAGTGAGAATTGCCCAACACTTTGGAAATAGGTGTGTGCAGGACTACCAAGCTGGATACCTGAGCAAGCAGATGTGTGTGTCGACTCTGAACGCGAAGAAATGCCAATGGTAAAGCAACCTTCCAATCCATCTTATCTCCTGCACTGGAGGCTGGTTTCAAGGAAAGCCCTATGGGAAGTTAGTCAGCAAGGGGTGATATGCTAATGAATCTTCCCCTGCCTTCTCCTTAGCACCGGTAGCCAAGTCAGCCTCTGCTCAGGCAGCATAAAGCAACACGCGCTCTCTCAACAATAGTAAGCTCACCCTTAGTGCTTGTTGCTAGTAACTAAGGTGTGCCTTCTGGAAAGTACTGCTTATCCACCCAGCACATTTGCCAAACAGCACGCAGGAAACTCTACTCAAGAAATCAAAGCACCTCTTGCATCTCCACTAGGAAATACACTGCGTTCCCTGGCCGAGAACTTGTAAGGAGAATTCAAAAAGTTAGCGCAGGCAAAGCTCAGCGATTGCAGTGCCGGTCATTAAAACCTGCATGTTCTTACTTCCAAGAGGTAAATGGCTTTAAAAATAAAGAAGTGCCAAGTGCCTTGATGCAACATTTCTTGAAATACATCCAGCAGGTTTTCAAAACGGGGTGCTGTTAACACCTGTCCACACCAACGCTTGCATCAGCACCAGCCCTGGTGCAGGGCACAGTGGAGGAGTACAACATGTTCCAGAAGGTCGAGCTGTCTTAACTGCAAGCCATACTTCTCATCTAGAGAAGAACTGGAGAAAACACTTTGAATTTGGTTTATAGCCAGTAGTGCAAAGCTGGTTTTGCCAGAAAATGTTTCCTTCACTACTGCAGACACACACAAACTACCATCATGTGTCAGTCAGGCTGCTGGCTGCATTTATTTACATGATAAGAAGAGAACATGTAATAATGAGGGCATGGTCACACAGACCTTGCTACTAGATCATTAGTGAGTAAAAACGAGGCATCATTACAGCTGTGCAGCGTCCCTCACAAGCAATCAGCAGTGTCAAGGACAAGCTTTGCCACAGGACAGGACCATGTGTATCTCAGGACTCAAAGGATACCCTCCTCTCCTCTTTTCACCTTGCACCCTGACAGAAACACACATGAATAGAGAGATAATGTGCATCTTGTAAAGAGACTGTGAAAATTTTCTGGTGTGCCACTCCAGATGAACCTCAGCCTCCATTCACAGCATCAGCAGTATCACTGCTGTCTAACTCGACCTAATGGTTGTCCCACTTACTTGCCAAGCCGTCGTGCTTTTGGGAGGTCAAGAAGCAAGGAGAGGCTTCACTTCAAGAGCCCTCCTTCCTGAAAAAGCAGAAAGGCTCGCTCGAACATCCTATTACATTACAGGCTTCACTGCCAACTTCAAGCATAAAAATCCTGCAGCAGGTAACAAGACACGAGCTTCCAAAGGTAAGTTCTAATCCATGAAACAACGACCCTGGTTCTTCAGTCCCCCAATGCATTCAACTTGCCCAGCCATGGTGAGCCAAACAGCGCAAAACAAGCTGGTGTTTTGACCACCTGGAGGTGGAGTTGTTAAGCTCTTCGCTATTCGTACTCCAACACAGACAGCAGAAACTCACCAAGATCTTGCAGGTGGACTCTGTTTTCCCTGAGCTCAATGCTTTTACTTTTATAAACACCAATTCCAATGCAGGCCATTACAGAATGCGTGGACACATTAGGAGAAGATCTTGTCTATTAAATCTGCTCTACGGGTCTATAATTAATATAATCATTATTAAAAAAAAATAGGGCTTTCAAAGCCTGTAAAACAAGTCATAGAGGGATCCCTTTATCTTTACAGAGCTGTCTTCACCATGCTCTCTGGTCTCCTCGTTACCTCTGGCAGATCAGGGCTGGAAACATTCAGTATCTACAGCACACAAGCACAGCACTGACAACACTGCTGGATTATGAGCAAAGGCTTTGTAAGCTCTGCTGAGAAACCAAAGACTTCCAGTAGTGACTTTACAGAGTTTGGAAGCTCTCAATCCACTGCAAGCGTAGAAAAAGAGTCGCTTTCCTTGGGTGATCCTCCTGGAGGTCACTACAACACTACAACATGACAACTCACCTCACCAGCTGATTCTTTCACACAAATTCACGCTCCAGATCTTTTTTGGTAAGTGTCTGCCAAAACAAATCCTCCACCCAATGAAATGAAGATACAAACTCTGCAAGAAGGTGCCTGGGTGCAGGGCTGCCAGGCAAGGTCAGCTGCCAGCCTGCCTCTCATGGGAGCTCACCAGCCGTGTTTATTTTACACGTTTTCTCTTCTGCTAATGAACAGGCAGCAAAAGAAACAATGGCCCAAGAGAAGAGAGCCAGGCAGCAGCACTGGGGGCATTGCTGGAACCAGTCACTGCTGCCAAGCGTCCCAGACAACACCACTAACAAATTCCACTTTTTAAACACCTTTGGGAATACAGAGACAACTGTGCTGGGCCCAAGGATAATTCTGAGTGTTGCAGCATTACTCCCTTACCCTACAACTATGTGGACACGCTAATGACACACTCTCCCTCTCTCCCTCAAAAAATCATCCCAGGAGTTGCAAGGGCCCCCTGCTTGTGTTGGGCAGCTGCCTCGTCACTGCTGACTCTAACAAATCACACACCTTTGTGACTGACGAGCCTGGTAATGAATCTGGACACCCCTTACACAGGAGACTAAAACAGGAACATTCAACCTTGCAGTTTTGCATTTCTTGGTTTATTTCTCGGGATCGTTATCTCAGAAGGTATCACAATAGAGTGCAACCTTCACACAAAGGAGCGATGTGACCAGTTTTGTGTCATAAGGCACGAGGCGAATGCAGACAGCGACACTGTCCTGGATTTCCTTGAGCTTTGCTTATGTCCATGACTACAATGACAAACCACCAAACAATCCAAACACAGACTTCTGCCTGGCACGATTAACTTGTCCTCTATGCTTCTCATTAAGATGACAGCTTTCTAGGTGGAAATTGCAGAGCTGCCCATCTCCCAAAGATCAATAACTCTGATGAATCATCATGCTAGGCAGTAACAGTTCTTACAAAACACTGGAACGTACAGTAATTGGGAATCTGATGGCACATCTGCCAGCATGATTTCAGCATTAACAGAGACAGGGAGAAAAACATTAAGTCTTTCCCAAACAAGATGCTTAGTGAAAACTTCTGTTGTTTTCGCCTACTCCCGATTCACTTGAAGCAGGTACGAGGGGAGCGCAACACCCATCCCGACAGGCAAGGAAATGGGTGTTCTGCAGTTTCAGCCTTTGCTGACGACAGCAGCGGGTTACAAGCGAGATTTGGACAGCGCAGCCCCTCCGCTCCCCTTTTCGGGGACCCCCGTTCCCCAGCCGTGCCCCTAACCCGGGACAGC
>VXBB01019593.1:44123-54621 GCA_013399915.1 Illadopsis cleaveri | reverse complement strand
GGCAGGAGCCGAGGGATAGGGATGTTCTCGGGTACCCACGCCTGGGGATAACGGGATAACGTGGTTGGAAAGTGCAGAAAGGGACTCGGTGCGTGTCCTGGGGAATCACGGAACCACAGGGACCGTCAGGTTGGGCCGTCTGGTCCCACCTCCCTGTAAACAGGGTCGTCCCAGAGCACATGGCACAGGATCGCATCCAGGAGTTCTGGAATATTTCCACTGCTGCAGCCTTTCTGCTCTCTGTTCCAGTGTGGGTCAGTGCACAGTAAAGAAGTTCTTTATATTCAGGTGGAACTTCTTGTGCATCAATTTTTGCCGTTGCCTGTGTCCTATTGCTCAACACCACCGAGAAGAGCCTTGCTCCATCTTCTTGGCACCCCCCGTTTAGATATTTATACATACTGATGAGGGAGAGACCACCTCTCCTGTGCCCAGCAAAACCTTTGTTTGAGTAGGCTAAAATATTTAATTGATCTCTAGCTGATAGAATGTTGCTTGCTCATCACCATCATTAATATTCCTGGTATTTGTCCTCAATTCTTGCAGCCAGCAAGGCAGCGACTGCAGACAGTGTGTGTATGTGCACATGAATTATACACATTTAAAAGGCAACTTGCATTGCTGATACCATTTAGCACAACCTGCCTCATTCACAGGAGCCCTTACTTGATGCCTTTTTTATTCAATGCAAGCCTCTCCCAGCCTCTTCCCTCATCACAGCGAGCACACCACTCTGCTTCTGCCCAGAAAGGTTCATCTGGAAGTCCCAGCATGTCCTGCAGCCCCAGGGACACATCTATGCAATCCCTGCAGGAGACCCGTCAGCATGACAAGGCACTGAAGATGTAGCTGCCAGCTGCTGATGCGTGGAGAAGGATGAAGAGCTGATTTCACTGTTGGAAGGAAAGAAGAAAGTGAGAAACAAACATGAGCTCAGCACAACATTTGGAAGGGCAACAGCATCAGGGCTTAGTGAATCCATGGAGGGAGTCCTAGGCTGTCAGGGATGCTCCACTGAGACCATCTCAGCTCTCTGTGTGCCCTGGTACCCAACCTCTTAGCTCAGAGAATACCCTCCTGTGCCACAGCCTCAGGGATCACCAGCAGTTATCCCAAATCATTCAGGAATTTGGCCAGTAAAACTCCAAAAGGAGGTTTAAATATAACTCCAGTAGAGAGATCTGCTGGCCTGGCTGCCTGGCTGGCTCATACCTGAACTGCAGTAACCCAAACCACATCCTGTGCCCGCTCCCTGATGTGCCAGGTAGGTCCCTGGCTCCTCATGAGCATGACTTGGGAGCTGCACAGCTCTCAGCCAGTCTCCCACCTACACCCTCTCTAGGAGCAGTTTTGCATGGGGAGCACAGCTGGGTGAGGAAAGTGGCTGCCAGGAGACCTGCAGGCCAGTGGTGTCCCTCAGCTGTCCCCCAGCCAGGGTGCAGCATTCCAGCTCGGTCCCTTTGGGACGCTGCTCTGCTGCCACGTGAGTGGGAACGAGCCTGCCGTGGCCGAGAGCCAAACTGGCTCCAGAGCTACCAGGCAGGAGGGAGCTGGGTGAGTCTCACCCTCATGCCATGCCCAGCCAGGCCAGCAGGTTTTCAATGTTAGAAAATAAAGAAAATAAATGCACGAGTGAGGGGAGAGAGAGGGAAGTGTCCGTGCAAGCTTCTTGCATCCGCCATAGGGACCTTGGCGTGTCAGCTCTCAAACAGCCATCCTTCATGGGAAGGGAAGCTGGATGTGCATCACCTCCAGCTGGTGTAAACACGCTGGCCATGTCCAGCAAGCTCCGTGTGCCCCTCTCCTCCCTTGGTGTCCTCGCCTCTGCTGTGCCCAGCATCCACACCACTTGGATATTCTGCTCCTCCCTGCAGGGGCTTGCTGAGAAGCAGGCAAGGAGTCTCCATGTTTCTGCAGCACAATTCACTGGGAAGTAATCCACCTCTGCTTTCCCCAAATTCAACGAAAGCACCTGACTGGCACCCCCAATCCTGCTTCTCTGCCTCTTCCTTCTCCCCAGATGTGTCCCGTGCCTGCCCAGACCACATCAAGCAGCTCCGGGTGCTGCCTCCCAGCCCTGTGCTGGCCCTGCGCAGGCTCCAAGGAAGCAGTCTCCAGGGAAACTCCTCTGCTGAGCAGTGATTTGGGCAGGAGCTCCCCACCTCCCTTGCTCCGTGTACAACAGCTTATTTATTTCTCCCCAACTGAAGCGTGGCTTGCATACTTATCGCAGACAGCCGGCTGCTTTGGTGCTGGGCTGGATGTTTAAAGATGCTTTGGTGGTGCCCGTTAATGTCTCTGAGCATCTCTGGGTCTTGCTTGGCTGGAATATCCCCAGCTTCATTTCTGCTGGTCTGGCAAGCTCACCTAGGGGCCCAACCTTCTCTTTGGGAACAGCTTTAGCTCAGTGGCCTGGAGCAAGGCCTGTGCATGGTGAGGAGCACAAAGCAGCCAGTGTGACTGATATGCTCCTTAACCTCACCATCCTGTTTGGCTGGTAGCTCAGCCCCTTTCTCAAGTTCCACTTGCCTAATTTTGTCCAACTCTGTGGCCACGAGGTCACCGTTAAAAGCGTTTCCTACAGTTTCACCTTTGCTCCAGTCTGGTCCTGAATGCCGATCAGCAGCTGCAGCACACTCCTGATCACACCTCCTTTCCCTGCATCCAGGGGCTGTGCAGACCCTGCAGTCAGCTCAGATTTGAAGTGTGCTTCACAAGGGAATTTTCTCTCCCCAGCACCTCCAGACCAGTTTGCTTGGTGCCAGTGCTGGTCACGCTGTTCCCTGGTGAGATGCCCAAGCTTTACACGTGGATGGCAGAATATTAAGGCTCAGGCATCTTTAACATTGTGAAAGAGAAAGAGGATTTTTCCTAGGCAAGTCCAAGCTTCCTATCCTGAGTCATATGCTTTGACTTATTTATGTGGTTGTTATTGCTCTGTGAACCCTGCCAGGCAGAAACATTGTCAGGGACAATGCACACAAGGTTGGGCTGACTTTCCTGCAGCAGCCCTGCAGTGTTGCCCTCCAGCAAATCCAACTGCACCCAAGGGATGTCAGACTCCTGCTCCCAATGGATTTATAAATGCAACCTGGCCATCCAACTGCTAGTGCCCACAGGGAAAAGTTTTCAAAGGACACGTGGAGCTCATTTCTAGAAGAGAAAGATCTTCACTCTGAGAAGAGGGTAGTATACTGCTGTAGAACCATTCTCAGGACTCTGGGCCGACAGTTACAACGCTGAGATTGAAATGGGAGATTTTAATTTCAGAAAATCTGACAGTTTCCCATTAAAAAATACTCAGCTTGGCTTAAAGTTCCTCATCAGGATAGGTTCCTGTCCCAGCCTTTTCAGTCTGGGTGAGATTGTTTCCCACAAAACAGTGGAAGCCCAAATTGCAGTCCCAATTTGCTGCGCCACTGTTGAGTGGGGCTGAAGGCAGGCTGCCAGCAAATCCCTGTGACCCTGCTATGGCAAGTCCCTTCCAACCCTTGCTGCACCTATTAGTGGCACAGAGTGGCCATCACAAAGGACTAGAGTATTTTTAACATAAAACACCTAAAACTTTTATTCTACTATTCAAAATACCCACATTTCAACGTGCTTTAGCTCAGAACCAGAGGAAAGTGCCCATTGGAGAGAGAACTCCAACATCCCCTTGTTTAACCCAGATTTTAGCCTCTCCTTGCTCCATGTTTTTAACCCCAAAGCTCCCACCCCTGCTCTGGAGAGAGGGACCATGCACTAAAGCACAATGCACAGCCAGAGCAGCGAGCTCAGCTTCTCCACTTCTGCTGCCAAGGCATGGAGGTGAGAACACACTGAGTGCCCCTAAACAGTCCCTAGGCTTTTTCTATCTTCAGCCATGTGATCCAGAGAGATGGAAGACACTCCCTGGCTCTGAGATTATCACTTGGACCCTTCCAGCAAAGCATATGAAAGATCAGTGTGAAGAGCGAGCGCATTCCTGCCAATAAGTAATTTTCAACCTGCATAATAAAACAGCGGACACTAACGAGTTCCATTACGTCCCCATTAAAAAGTGCTTTCACTTAGCAGGACTCCACAGCCCAGGGGCTGGGGCTGGGGTTTGATGCTGCAGCCCATCTAAAGGCACTGTGCTCTCAGAGCACTCATGCCATGTGTGGGGTAGGAACCAGCTCCCAAAGCTGCTGGCCCCTTGCTGCTTCCACCCATCCTCTGCACGCTGAGAAATGGTGCTGCAGATGTGTTCGTGTCTGGGAGTGCACCCCATGGATTTTCCTGGTGCTAGGAAGTTAGATTGAAATGTGAGCTAATATCCTGTAATTAAAATCTGGATCCTGCTATGCAGCTTTTGCATGTTTTTAATAAGTGGATTGGAGGGGGGGACGCTTCTAATGATACAGAACTGCTTTTATCATCACAACTTTTCCCTCCAAAAGTCACAGTTCTTGTAGGACTCCCCCAAAGCCAGTAAATAATCTTGACTGCTTGAGAAAAATTCCCCTACTTCCTAGTTATTGATGACATGGACTTTGGAAAGCAATACCTCCCGTAGAACACAATTTCTCACTTTGTATATTTTGCTGGAGATATATTAGCCCAAGGTTTCTTATGTCCCCTAAACCACTTCCCTTTCCAGGAGCTTGTGACATGACATGACATAAGTTGATCACTGAACATGATATTTTCTCTGAAGGATATTTACTCTCCGTGCCACTCTTCCACCATCAGGAATATCAGCAGAAATATTTCAGACACTTCTACAAAGAGAAATGAGATCCAAGAGCTCTACTATGCTTGTTCAAGATGCTCCACATGCTTCAGATGAGATGTCCTGCATCCTTCCCAGGTCCAACCACCCACAGCAGTGCCAGAGGTCCCTGACTCAGCCCACCCAAGGATGTGCCATTCCTATGGAGGAAAAAAAGCATGCTGGCAATGTGCTGTGATTCCCAGGAATTTGTGTTTCCCTGCCATCAGCTCCTTGAACGAGCACTGGCCAGGGTCATACATCTTTCTGCCTTGTGCCTGATGTGCAGGGAGGCACCAGCCAGAGGCTGCTCCACAGAGCTCAATTAATTCAAGCAGTGGCAGCTTGTGCAGGTGCCCTAAAAGCTCCCCAAGACTCAAGGTGAGAATCAATAAGATTGATGGGTGGAATTGCTGGGGTATTTTCCTCTAAGCACCTAAGGATAATTAACAGCCAAAATGCTTGGAGTCAACCACCAAAGTTATGAAACACTAAATCAGAGGCAGCTCCCAGCAGCTTCGCTCGCTCCCTTTGCAGGTTGTACATTCACAATGAAGCCATCAGCCACACACAGCCACAAATCTCTCTTTTCCCGAGGGACTTCTGCTCCTTCCAGTGCCTGGCAGTTATTTAAATATTGTTTTACCCCTCTGCAGTCAAAGCAAAGCTTTGCCATTCAAATCCTGGCCTGACCCACAGCACAAGGACATCACTGCTGCATGTTTCCCTGCAGGCAGCACTCTGGGATCTGTGTGTTGCATCAGTAGGTACAGATCCAACAGGTGCTGTTCTCCTCCTTGGATAGCAAGGGAACTGAAAAATAATGGAAAAATAGTGAGAAGTTAAAATCATTTTGCTCTTTTGTGTACAAGAGTTCTGCCTCTGAACTTTTGAGGGCACTGGGCATCCTACCCCAATGCTTTCCTTCCCACTATTGCAGCCATGTTGACTCTGGTGCCAGGCACAAGCAGCCAGCAGCCTGAACTCCAACAGGCCTCATGGGGGTACCAGAAGAGGTGGAACCAGGCAGGAACCCCATCAAGAGCCAGTCTGGGATGGTGGGGCTGAGCTGCCTGGCCAGCTGTCCCACACAGAGTTAAAGTCTCCTCCTGTGACCCACAGCAGAGGGTCAGCATACAGCCACTCCCTGTCTAGCCAGTCCTGGCTGCCTGCCCTGAGCACCAGCCATCACACCATGAGTGACAAAGGACCCCAGGAGGGTACAGCACATCTCTGTGTCCAAGAGCTGCACTGTGCACTTAAAGGGGCTGAAGCAGGGGCAGCTCCATGCCTGACTCTACTTGACCCCCAGGCATGACTAAATGATCCTCCTTTAACCTTGGGATGTGCTGTGGGTGTCTGTTGTGCTCCTGGTATCACGAGGTTCTTCCTTCACTGCATATGTTTCTGCTCCCATCCCTGCTTCCTTTGCCGGGAAGTTTCAGTGCTGAGCAGGTTTTCCTTCCTTTTCTCCCCATGCTGTGACTTGGGAAGGCTCCATCCTGCACAGATGCTCCCCCAGCAGCCAGCACAGCTGTCCCATGCACCAGGCAGCCAGGGAGGGGACATGTCTCCATGCTCTGAGCATCTCCTCCACTTGTGCTGTGCCTCGAGCCCGGCCCTCTGGCTGTGACTCCCACTCAGCCTCGCCAGCTTTGTGTTTGCTTTCCCAAATATTTTACTGGTGCAAAGGAAACATCAGCCTGCTGAATTGTGAGCTGAGCCACCTCCACCTCTGAGATGAAGCCTATGAAGTGGGAGAGATGATAACTTGGAAGCAAAGCAATGCCAAAGCATAGAGCAACGTACCAGTCCTCCTCATCCCCTGGCAGTCTGCCCTGGTGCCACCAAGTCAAGCTGGGGACAGTCCCCGTAGCCAGAATGCTGGCATTGCCACTGCACCCACCACAGCCTCCTGATAACACCCTGTCAGCAGCTGATCAGCGAGTCAGAGGTAAAAGGGCTTCAGCAAAGTGCAGTGCCAGCACCCAGCCGTGGCCACCGCTGTACAAGCACGGCCCGTGGGACACAGGCAGGGGGATTAAGAGATCTGTGTCAGCAGTGGGCTTGTGTACACAAACACGGCAGCTAAAAGGGCTCATGTTCATGCTTTGTCCCCAGGGAGGTCACTGGGGATGAGAAAGGGTCGTGGAGGGCCGGACATGCAGTGTCTGTGTCAATCCTCTCAGCCAGAGGAGGAGCGGGGCTGGGGATGGCAGGGTGAGATTGGCCTCAGGCAAGGGGACTGTCCCCCAGCTCCCCTCCCTGCAGAGACCTGGGCTGGGGATGGCAGATAATGCTGTGGTGCCTGGAAGGCTGCAGTGAACTCCCTGTCTGTAGTGGCCCTCAGGAGGGCTGGAAAACCTCAACTGGTTCTGGAGATGGGAGCAAAGGAAAGGAATTGTTCCACCAGTGGTTTTAAAAAGTCAGCCCAGAGCTGTTGATGTAGGAAAGAGTCATCGAAGTCAGCAGCTGCAATGGCATTACCCAGAGGATCTCTAAGTAACCCCAGGATATAGCTTGTCTGCTTTCCCAGCTCCAGGGGACAAGCAAGACCATGGGATGCTCATGGACATGCTCCTATAAAGCTTCCAGGAGGATCTTGAATCCATAGACCACAGAGAGCCAGTGGATCAGTAGCCCAGCCTTCAAGATACAGTATTTTATGACTTTATATATAATTTGCCCTTCCCTCTTCTGCCCTTGTACTTCCCAAAGAGCTCCTGAGGTTCTTGACAGCTGAACAAGCAAAGAGGGGAAAAGAGACCCACCTCAGGGACCTGAAATATCCTCTGTCATGACTTTATATATAGGAAATCAAGGAGGGATGAGAAGTTCAGTTGCAGATCTGGGGATGCAGTGGCCATGTCCTGCATCAATGCATTCATTTTTACAATCATGTCAAGCAATATCAATTATATCCAGTGGCTGAAGAAGTCCTGAGGATGTTAGGTGATGGAGACTGACAGAGGAGTGACAATGACTGACCAGCTCCAGCCATGTTGGGTGAAAGAATCTCAGGCCAGAAGTGCAGAATTTGCAGGTGGATTTTGTTATATTTTGACTGCTCAATTTGGCAGTGATACAAGAGCTTTCCCTTGTCTGGTGAGAGGAACAGTGTTGACCTGTAAGGGAGTCTGTCCTCCTGCCAGGCTTGTTGTTAGACTTTGAAGTTCAATCATGAGCAAAATAAATGCAAAGTGAAGCCATGTGCAGTCAGAGCCAGGATTTCTCGCCTGTGTTTCAGTTTGTTCAATTTTCATGCTTTTCAGCTAACACTGTTTGTTCCTAAACACATTTTCATCTGACAGCAAGCAAGCCCAGGACTTCAGAGTGGAAACAACAGGAGCCAGAAAGGAATTTATCTTCTTCAGAGAGAGACATCTTTCAGGTCCTCTCCATCCTCAGAAAAAGAACAGGGAGAAATACACATATTGCCCCTCTCTACCCCAGCAAGTTACTTAAGCTCCTGTTCCCACAGTGAAATCTTGCCTCTGTTTCAGTAGAGTCAGCACAAGGTCAGCACAAGACCACCCCAAGGTCATCTTTCCCGCTCTCCAGAAACCTTTGACAGAAATTTATGTCCTAAAGCAAAATCATCCCATAAGTCTGTCCAGCAGGAGAGACATCTTCACTCTTGATACGGGATTTTTTTTTTTTTTGAGCTTGCTTCCAGTCTACAGCCTTATCTTATTATTTTGTAATTCCTCTCCTAAAGATGCAAAACCAAGGCTCGTGCCAAACCAAAACATCCCTGCAGTTTATCTGAGCAGGGAGGAGCCTGTGATGGTGGCCCAGAGCCTGGAGCAGGACGGCAGCTGGAGCCTGGAGAGCAGCCAGGGATGGTTAAAGCTGGTGGGCCAGGAGACCTCCCCAGGACAGCACGACACAAAAGCCACGTTAGAGGCTGCTTTTGACTTTTCCTCCTGCCTGGGGACACCAGAGGAGGGAAACCTCAGGGCAGTGTCCCTGCACACACATCTCTCCCTCCCTGCACCTGCCAAATCCAGCCCCATTCCTCCTCCCAGCAGGTCCTGAGGTGGTTTTGCCCAAACGCTCCTGGTGGCAGGCACGAGATATCCTGCTCCTCATGGCACTGCAATTCCTGTGCCAGCACTGGCTGTCTCTGCAGCTGTACTGTCTTAGCTGTTAATTTAATAATTAACTTTAGCAAGCCTCATTGAGGCACCTCCTGCCTTTCTCCACATGGCGATGGCGTGTTACGGCCGCCGATAATCCCGGCCAAGGCTGGGGCACTGAGCTGCTGCTGTGAGGCACCCAGGCACTGTCTGCTCAGTTCTCAGACACAGACATGTCCCCCCAGGGCTCTCCAGCTTTTCTTCCCCTCCCCACGCTCGCTGGGGGCCACACACTTCCATCCTGTCCCCTCTCCAAGCAGTGACAGATGCAGTGCAATTGCTCTTTGAAGACTACTTGGGATGGCACCATCTTTGCACAGGGGAGTGGAAGGTGATTCCATGAGGCCTCCCCAAGTGCTGCTGTTTGGGATGCTTTGCCTACTGAAGCTGTTCTCCCTGCAAACCCTCTAGTGTCCTGTTCAGTTGTGACATAGCCCAACCATCAGGAAAACCCCTGGAAATTGCGGTGAGGTTGGCTGCTTACAATTAAACTTTTTCTGACACACAGCATGACCATTTCTGTCCCATCTTGAAGGTCTGCTGGATGCTGGAGGGCAATCCTGTCCATTCATCCCACTTCCAGGGGACAAGACAGCATTTGGAGGCAGCTCCTGGGCTGCACCTGTCCAAGGAGCAGCTGCTGATGTTTGGGGGTTTGCAATGCCAGCACCAGAGCAATCAGGATCTGTCCTTCCCTGGAAGAACCAGTTCCCCAGGTAGCAGCAAATGGCACTTTCCCTTGGGCAGAGGCCAGGGACCCCGTCCTGCTCAGCAGGGCTTTGCAGATAGGCAGGCTGCAAGGCGTGCAGTTCACATGAAGAGGGGAGATAGCACAGCCAGACCCCGAGCCCTCGGAGAGGCCAGAGGGATGGAGTGAGCCAGCAGGGCTTTGCCCATGATAAAAGCTTCAGCACCCCTGTGTGTAATCAGGAGAGGGCAGCCCCAGCTCTTAACTGCATCTCTGGTGAGCCAGGCTGGGTGGGGTGACACAGGCACCCAGGAGGACAGTGCTGGAGATAACTCAGTGCCCCAGGAGACAGAGCTGGTGAGGGACAGAGGGGCTGCCTCTGGCAGGGAGGGTCTCCCACCATGGCAGGTGCTAGTGCAGCCCAGAGAGCTGTGCAACTGTGGTGGCCTTCCCTGCATGGTGAGTCCTTTGGGAGCTGGCAGTGCCATTCTCATGCTCTCTCCCTCACCCTGGGCCTCTGCAGTGGAACTCCCCCATCCCTGCTTCCAGGAAGAGGAGATCCAGGGAGTAAAAGTGAGGTATTTGGTGTTGGCTCAGCACCATAGGTTGCAGATCCTCCACCACCAGCATCCCCAGCTAGTCCCAAACACCTCCTGTCCTGCTCAGAAGCACTTACAGGCTCAGAGACTCTCCTCTTGCTTGCAGCAGCTTTCATGTGCTCCTATGGCCAGACTTGTGCTTCCTAAAATCATATGGCTCCAAATCAGGACCTGGTCCCAGCTTTGCAGCTCACACCATGTCTCTCAGGGCAGCTTGACCCCATTCCTGTGCCCACCCTCCTGGCAGGAGCTGCTCCACCAGCCAGGGCTCTGTGCTTTCAAAGCAGATTATTTTTTTCTTCTCCATGCTTTTAATTTTTTTTCAACTCAAGTATAA
>VXBB01019593.1:29069-44056 GCA_013399915.1 Illadopsis cleaveri | reverse complement strand
TTTTTTTTACCAAGCAGGGTGGTAGAGGAGCATGGCAGACTCGGGAGGACGCTCCCAGCTCCCTGCCATGGGTTACAGCTTTTTCCCCCAATATTTCTTTGAGGATGGCACAGCCCCAAGCCTCCATCCAGCTGATGGTGCCGCTCTGGGCCCTTCCCAGCCCTGCCCCATAACTCAACAAAACCAGCTGGTCCTGCAAACAGGCACCCCAGAGCACCCCAAGAATGAAGGGGGATTTCTTTGGCCCCCTCCCAGCACTGCACTGGAGCCAGGTGCCAGGGGAGAGCTTTGCTTGGTGCCTTGGCCAGCCATGCTCTGCCGTGGGCTCTGGCTGAGCTCCCAGCAGATGGGAGGTGCCATGGAAAACCCACCGAAAACCTGTTTATGGCTCCCACAGCCTTGTGCTGTGCTTTTCTTTTTTTGTTTTTCTAGAGAGTATTTGGAGGTGAGAGGAGGTTCCCCCTCTCCCTGGTCCCTGAGGCCCTCTCTTGAGAGGCATTAGAAGATCGATGGAGTGGGAATTGCTTATCCTTTCCGGGAGGGATGAGACCCCAGGATGGTGCAGGCAGAGAAATGTTTGAACTGTCACTGTGCCCAGCAGAGCCCTGCAGAGGTCACGGTGGAAGCTTTGGGCTGGTTGAGGATGGGGAGCAGCGCAGATCCAGCTTGAATTTGCCTGCGTGCTTCCCTTTTCCTGCTGGGACAGGAGCCAGGGCACGGCACAGGCAGGAGACAAGTTCCTCGCCCCGCGAGGCAAATGGGTTTGGAAGGAAATGCTGCTGCTGGCTCGTTCCAGGGCGAACCTGGGAGCGGGGGAGCCCCGAGATCGGGGAAGTCGGGGGACGAGGGGAGCCCCGGGAGCGGAGCGCGGCCCCTGCTCGGCTCTGCTGCCACCTGCCGCCGGCAGCCCGGCCCGGGGGAGCCCAGCACACCGCTCCTCTCATCCCTTCCTCCGAAAACCACCAAAAACAGCCCTTTCTCTCTTTCCAAAGCGAAACATTTGTCCTGCGGGAACAAAGGATTTGCTTGAAAAGTAGCTGCCCGGGGCAGGGAAGCAGAAAGCCTCCTGCTGCCTGGCTTCATCCCAGAAATACATCCCAGGAACGCGTTGGGATGTTTGTTTCCCAGGTGTTCTCGGCAGAGCAGCGGTTGATACGCCCTGGCTCCGGCTGGGGCATCCCCGAGATAAGATCTCAGCTCGCAGGGCCGGCATCCCGCGGCGCCGGTGCCAGGGCAAACAGCAGCGCCTCTGCAAGAGCCTGTGTGTGCAGGGAGACGCAAATATCGGCGTGTGCAACGAATTTATATCAAATCTCATTTTCCAAGGGTTCCCAAAAGAGGTGATTTTTTTGTTTGTTGTTTTGTTTGTTTGTTTGTTTGTTTTGTGTGTGTGTGTGTGTTTCTGTGTCCTCTGGTCTCGGGGTCAGTCAAAGCCAATTCCTTCACCTCGTTTCCCCCAAATTTCAGCTCCACAGACAGCACAGCTGCTTCCAAGTCCGGCTGCACCCTGGAGGGCTGGGTTGGCAGCAACCAGAGGTGAAAAAGCTCAGAGGTTCCGTGCTCTTTGCAAGTGTGGAGATAGTTTAAGGTAACAGTTCCTAAACCCTGCTGCTCCCTGCGGTGCTTTGCACTCCTCAGGGATGGGAGAGCCAAACCCCCCAAACAGGAGAGCCCAGCTGGGAGGATGCGCTGTCAGGGCTGTGGGTGAAATCACCCCACGACACCCTTCGTCCAGAGTCCTGTCTGTGAGCCCCGCTGGCCCTTTGGGTCCCGCTGAGCCGGGAGGAGAGTCCCAGGAGAGCCAAATATCTCCCTGTCCCACGGCCAGCAGCCAGACTTGGAGGCTCCTGCCGGGGATCGGAGGTTTCCAGTCGGTTACGCCGAATGTCCAGGCGGTGGCACATGTGGACTGTGGCTCCGCTTGGGGCTTGGCCCCATTCCGCCCTCCTGGGTCCCGTCCTGAGGATGCTGCTGGCCAGGTGACGGTCACCCGTGGGAGGGAAATCGCTACAGCACGGTGGACACATGCGTCCTGCATTGCTCCTTGGAGTTTTTCCCGCTGCGGATGTGCAGGGAGGCAGATGGAGCTGCAGACAGGCCGGGATAATTCTCTTGGCCATCAGCTCCTGTCAGGAGCGGGCTGGCACTGCCCTATGCTGCCCTGCAGAGCCCTCCCCGGGGATCCTGCCTCCCCAGCACTCCCTGAGAAGGATGCACCGTGGGATGCACTCGCGGCCAGCCAACCTGTGCTCCCTGTGCCACGACAGCTGTCCCCATCCTGTACAATACAGCACTCTGGCTCCAGCATCGGTCTTTTCCATGGCCAGCAGGGATGAGCTGCCAGGATCATGTTCCAAGTGAGGCAGGGCATTCATCAGGTCTCCAGGGGTATGGCCAGCACTGGGCAGCTGCCTGAAAACATGCCCAGGTGGCAGTGCCATAGTGGCAGCACACGTCCTCTGTGCTGGGCTGGGTACTCCCCTCCTGCCTGCCCTGAGGGTTCATGGGGGGCTTCCTGCTAAACTGAAGGTTTAGGACAGGAACATGGATCACAACAGTTCAACCTGGAGCATCCATGCCTGGCTTCCTCCCACAGGCTGGCTTGTGGATAGGGCAGGGAGGCCATTTCCTCTTCTAAGGAAACTGTTACAGCTGCCAAAAAAGGATCTTTCCCCTTAAAAAGTCTCTTGATCTTTCCTCCAAGTATCAAACTAATCTGATGGCTCAGGGAGTGCTCACCAGCCAGAAGGATGTTACAGCTGCTCTTGGATATGTTCAGCAAGGCATCACAGCATTAGCTGTGCACTCTAGCTGAAACATTCATCCAGCTCTCAGGGCTGGCATCTCTCTTCTCTGAAGTCCTGATGGTGATCAATCATCCAGGGGAAAGCGTGTGGCACAGAGCCATTTGTGGATGTTGGCACTGCCCAGGTGGAACATCTCACTGCTGTCAGCCTGCAGTGGGAGTGATCCAGCACTTGGCACCAGAGGGAAAGGGCTGGGCTGGGGTGCAGGACATGCAGATTGGACTGAAAGGAAGGGAGGACTGCACAGGTAGCAAATTTATGAACACATTGGATTGTGGAGTTTGAGCCGGCTGCTACTTCCCGTGGTAAGTGCCAAAAACTTCCAAAGAATCACCATCAATAAGCATTGATGGGATGGGAACCATATGAGGGGAAGCCCTGCAATGCCAGGGACACGCTCCTGTCCCAGGGAAGCTGCCCTTGCATCCCTGCACAGCAGGGAGTGCATCCTGTCCCTGGCTGGGCGGGATGAGAGGCTTGGCAGCCAGATTGGTACAGCTGATACCCGGCTCCCGACCTATCCCGTGACCATGGAATGAAAGGTCCCATCTCTCTTTGCACGTACAGTGCTGCCGAGTGGCCACCCAGCCCCACGGGCTCTGCTGTGGGGGAAGAGGAGAGCAGCCCGGAGGAGGGTGATGGGCACGAGTGAGAGCCCCGAGGCTGGCACAGGCTGAGGGATGCACGGAGTGTCCCGTGCCAGTCCAGCCGGGGACTGGAGGATGCAGATCTCGGGTCTGGTCCCACTCCAAGGGTCTCCAAGCGCTCCCCCGTGATTAACGGCTGCGCTGCAAATGAGCCGCCGCGTTTGATGTATTGGAGCAGGAGGCGGCGAGGGATTTTCCTCCCCTTCTGGGGTTAATCCTTCCCTGCCTATCGCAGCCCTTTGATTGCAAAGCCCCGCAGATAAACCTCCTTAGTCACCAGCAGACTGCAGGCACCGGCCGAAAGGATGCGGGCAGGAGCGTGAGCTGGGGGGATGCAGTGTTTGGGAGCTTTCCTGCTGCAGACGGTGACTGTGGAGCGCGTGTACTCCTTGCAGCCTGCGAGAGGGGAGGAAAGTGCTTTTCTTTTGATTAATCTTGATTAATTCTGCTTATTTAACCAGAGATCTAAAGTAACATGAAAAGAGCCACAAAACCCCAAACGAGCACCGCTCCCCAGCCTCTCTGTTTGAAGGAAACCTTTCCGAAGTCGGAGCGCTCCAACAAATCAGGAACACACCCGCGAACATGCGGTTTGGGATACGGCAATGGCCACACCACCCTGCCGCTAGCCCCAGCCCGTTTTCATCACGCACAGGCAGCCATAAAAGCCAGCCTAGAACAAGCAGGGTTGTTTTTGCAGGAGGGGTCGAGTTTTGAGTTTTAATGAGCCTCAGCCTCCACATAATTTTTTCTCTTTAAAACGCCAAAAGGCACCAGCCCAAAACAAGGCTTAGAAAATAGCTTGAAAATTCCTGTAAAATAGCTTGTAAGTGTCTAAAAGCCGCCGAGCTTTGCTCTCCTGTGCTTAAAAATGCCACCTCCAGAGCAAAGCCACAGGGGGAGGGAGTGCTTGGGGGGATCTCACTGGTCCCTGTCCCATTGCAGGGCAGGAGCTGCTGAGGGGACATTGAGTGGTCCAGGCTGTTCTGTGACAGAGGGATGAATGTTTTGGGTCAAACCTGTGCAGTCAGTTAGGAGACACAGCTGCTGGAATGGGGACAGCCAGGCATCCAGGACAAGGATGTCCTTGGTGCCTGATGTCACTGTGTGTCCCCTGCCTGAGCACCAAGCTCAGGGAATTAAAGCCCTTCTAAGCCCCACACCTGCACCTGACTGCCCTGCCACAGCCTTGTCCAGCTTGGTTTTAAAACACCCATGACATAACCTGGCCCATGTTGACTGCCCTATGGTGACTGAATCATTTGTCTTAATATCTGACCTCTGAGCTTTCTCATTGCAAGTTAAGTTGATTGCATTTTGTCCCAACTTCAACAGACCCTGAGATCAGTTGATCACTGTTGTCTCAGGGGTCCTGGGAAATTTTATCATGTCCCTCTCCATTTCCAGCTTTCTAGAGAAAACAAAGCCCATCTCTTTGGTCAGGCTGGCCTATCCACTTTGTCATTCCTGCTGCTGCAATGACTCCCCTGAACATCTGCATCCCTCCCTGAGCTGGCAGCCTGAAGTTCTTGGGGGTTCACTTTGTTCCATGTTCAAAGCAGGGACCCTAGTGCCCTGAGGACCACCCTAGGTCACTTGCTTTGCCTACATACTCGAGTGCACACGTGAGTTGAAGCCAAATGAGGCTCCTCAGCCCGTCAAACCTTGAAGTTAAGCCAGCCTGTCCCCCTGGATCACATCTGGAACTGAAGGGACCAGGCTGCCCACATGAGGGGTCTTCAGACCCTTACCACCAAATGCACACTCACATCTGCATGAACATCTGCACACCCAGAACCACGGGCTGCCTGTCCAGCTTTTCAGTCAAGGATTCTCCAACCCAAAGGTGGAGTGAGCCATCCCAGACTGGAGACTTCTTGACTTTACTGTTCCCAATGAACAACACCCCAAATCCCTCTTATTTGAGCTCAGCAGCTTTCCAGCTGCCCAGACTTTAATGCTGGGAACATAAAATTTTTCACCCCTGCCAATCACGCTCCCCTTCCCCCTGCTCTAGGATTTAAAGAAAGATCCACCGGACAAACAGCTCGGAGCCGGCATCTGAGCAATTAGAAAAGTGCTTTTCTGCCAGCTGCTAGACTGCTCGTCACCAGTCTGATGGGTAGACTAAACAGCAAGGACCTGGGCTGATCCCCCCTGGCCTGGAAATGGGGGGAGCTGGGAGAGCGCAATGGTTTGCATCAAAACTGGCAGCAGCGTCCTAGAGGGGAAGGCCAAGGGAATCCTGTGGCTGTTTAATGGGGTTGGGTGGGAAGAGGTGGAGAGAGGGCTGAAGGGACTCTGGAGGATGGAGCCCAGGCTGTGGGAAGTGGGGAGCCCCTGGATTGGGGCTTGTGGCAGTCCAGGTTTTCAGCACCCCTGTTGTGTTGCCAAACCTGTGTCAAAGCCCGGAGTGCCAAGCCTGGAACTTCAAAGGGTTTGATTTTTTTACCCTTTCAGTTGCCCAAACTCTCCTCTTCCTCTTGCTCTACAGACAGACAACACAGACAGTTTCCCCCAGGGGCCTGGGGGCTCATCTGGAGTAGCTGGCACCATTATCTGGGAGTCATTCCCTTATCAGGCAGCTGATTTTGGCTCCGGGGAGTCAGCACCTCTCAGGTGAGGAGGGCTGGGACAGCAGCTGCCCGTGCTGTGCAGTCAGGGGGGATTGTCAGTCTGGCCACCCCTCACCTGGCCAAGCTCCATCAGATAGCAGCTCTCAGACACCCCTGGGGTGATGGGGTGGAAATGGGACATTGCATCTGGGAAATGCCTGCTGCTTCCTCAAAATAAGGAAAGGAAAAAGCATCATTTGGGCTCGGGTCCTTGTTGCCATCAGTTCACAGCAATGTGTGACTGTGCCAAAGCAAATGTAGTGGCAGTGGTGCTGGAGAGAGCTGCAGCTTTTATTGCTCTTATCTCCCAGCTTCTGGAAGGTCCCTCTGCCTGCATGGGGGTCTGGGCAGGGACACGGTGCACACGCCACAGGGAGAGCAGTCCCCCCCTAAATCACAGCTTGCCTTGATTTACACACAGGCTCACAGGTTAGGTAACTGCAGTAAACAGAATAAACAGACCTCCCTCTGGATTTATGGACTGGCAAAAGGACCTTTAACCACAAAAGAAATGTGCTTTCCAGCCCTCTTCTATCACCAGATCCCAACCAAAGGCTTACATGCTTATGTCAAGCCCAGAGAGCTCAGGGTCTGGGCTGGATTCAAGCTATTCCTGCATCTTCCCTGACACCTGGATAAGTCATCTCACAGTTCATCTCCCGTTCAGCTCCCAGCTGACACACACACATGTGATGCCAGAGGAGCCAGAGGGAGCAGGGGCAGCATTTTTCTGTTTGGGGCTTAAAATAAGTGACTCTTGAATGCACAGGCAGGCAAAGGTGTGCAAGTGCTCTGCAAAGGGGTTACTTCCTTCTGGAACTTCCCATTCCTCCCCAGTAGCTACCCCTGGTCAAGCGAGGAGCTTTGGCTGCTATCACCCAGCTAAACATTCCCAGCACAAGAGCTGCTGTTTAAAGGGAAATTATGGATGTTTTTTATATTTTCTTGGAGTAAAGGAGGTGTTAGATTTTGATGTGTTCTCAAATATCTCATGAGTTTCCCCCTGTAGATGTGGAAACTTGTATAATGATGCTATTACTAATGTTTCATGCCAAAACAAAGAGTGCAAAATTCCTCAGGAGTCCTTTGTTAGCAACCTTGGGACTATTATTTTTAATGTGGCACCCCTGAAAAAAAGCAGCTGGAGAAGAGGAGTCTGTCCATCCACAGATAGTCACAGCTCAGGCCTGGGGAGCTGGTCCCACCAGTGGCAGGAGCATGTTAGGGAGTGCCAGAGGGTAAGAGTAAAACCAGAAACCAGGCTGAAAAACTTAGAAAAAATTTGCATTATTAGGACTTTTTGCTTTGCTATACTCCTCAGCTGAGTCAGCCCATGCATCAGCCACACAGAGCAGCCCACACAGCTACCAAGGAAGTTCTCAGTGCCCAGACTTACCCCTTCCCTTCATAGCCAGAGAGGGAAAAACATCCAGGAAAGTACTGCTTTCCCCCCATCTTGCACATCTTTATTTAATTCCATTGAAAGCAAGCACACATTTTTGAAATGGAACAATTTAAATCCATGAATTGTTCTGAATCCAGGAGAATTGCCAAACTTTCTGTTTTAATACATTTTCAAATTGCCTTTTCCTCCTGTCTCGGGGAGCCAAGATATGGCTATTTAATTACAAGCACAACCTCCATTTAAGAACCCCTCATAATGAGGCTGGTGTGGAAAGGCATCCAATTTTTCCATTGTCTGACTGAGGAGCTGGAATTAGGGTGCTTTATCCCAGGCTTGTATTTGGCAGGGCCCAGTGAGTGATGCTGTGGGGAATGGACTCGAGGCAATCTCTGTGCTCTGGGCTCTTTGTTATCCTGCCTGTTAGAGGGAACCAAATCCAGACTCTTTCCAGGGAAAGAAGATTTAGGCTGGCTGCTTTCTGCAGCTCACACCTGGGAACAGAGGCATTGAATCCTCCATGGCACAGGTTGGGAGAAAGGGAATGAGAAAGAAATACAAAAGGGAGGGAGGTTTGGGTCAAAGGTAGGCCAAGAAAACTTGTGGTAAGGGAGAGAAGCAAGAACACCATTGCAAAAAAACCCTACAACATGGGCCTTGTGGTAGCTGCACAAAAATGTTTCCCTTGGCTTGCTTTGAGTGAGAAACAAGAGCTGGCCCATGGAGAGAGTAGCTCCAGGTATATCTGCAGCAGCTCAGCTCTGAAAACCACTGCAAAAGCCTCCCTGAGGTCTGGGAAGACCCAGATGTGAAGGTATGGGGATGCACCCTCATTTCAATGCTGGGATGCCCTCAACCCGGGGTAGGGACCCTCAGTGCTGGAGCCCACCCTCCCAAAGGGATCAGGGTGTGCACAGCCCACCCAGACCTGCTCCCAGCCCAGGAAGCCTGATATAAACAAAAGCATCTCCCTGGCAGAGCAAGTGAGGACCATCTGCTTGCAGGTCTCCCCCTGGCATCAGGCTGCTGCTAACAGATGTGGTGTCACCCTAGCAGCATGGTGGCAGTCCCCCCATCACCTGTCAAAAACACTCACTGCCCTCATCCCATGGAGGGGACCAGGGTGGGCTGCAGAGGTGATGGAGCAGGGTGGGAACATCTCCTCCCCACTGCCCCTCGGCCAGGCTGTGGTCTGGATGTGCACTGCCCACCCTGCTCTGTGGGGAGGGGGTGTGGGCAGGACCCTGGCTGATGTTGGGGTGAGCATGTGTGGTGCCCACTGTCAGGGCTGGTGGAGGGCTCAGCATCCCGTGCTGGCTCTCCATCCCACGAATTCACATTCCTCCAGGCTCAGGGAGTGTTGGTCCGGCTCTGGTTCCCAGTGAGCAGCCGGCCATGGTGGAGCCATCCTCATCCCCATCCATCATCCTTATCAGGCGGCGCTGGCAGCCCGGCGGTCCCTGGCAGCGGGGCTGCACGGACGGCAGGCCGGAGCCATCGCCCAGAGACAGGCGGGAGCATCGCGCCGATAAGCGCTCACAAACAAAAACAACAACTCCCCTCCTCGGCACTTCAAAGCGCCGAGCTGAAGTTGAGCTCTGTGCTGACAGAGCCTGCGTGGGTGCTGCGAGCAGCCCAGGGTGGGGACACGGGCGGGACGTGGGGAGGGGACCGCGCTTTGCCTGCACGGAGCTGACAAATGGAATGTAAAGGGGACGCGAGCAGGGAGCAAGGCAGAGGTTACCCTGCACTGCCACGGGCACGAGTGGTGAAAGCAGCAGCTCAGCCCCAGAGCGGGTTCTGCCCCACGGCCGTGGGCTCTCTGTGCTTGCAGGCTCCCAAATCATCCCACAGAGATGCACTCCGAGTGATTTCCCAGCAATGATGAGGGACAATTTGCTTTTCACAGGCAACAGTCTCACAGGCATAAAGTAGCTTTGGAGACCGGCTTTTGGGATGTCAGGAGGGAGATTTAGGACTGTTCCCGGGAAAAGCAAGGGCTCAGACACAGCCACGCTCCATCTGTACCTGAGAGGTCCCACGAGCGTTACATTGCATCCTGCTTTCATTACCGGGATTTTTATTCCTCCGATGGTCCCGATGAAATCCGTGAGACCTCTGGTGGCACGAGCCGAAACTCCACGCGCATCCATCGGGCATCACACCGGGACATCACACTGTGGTGTCCCCACTCCTCCCGCTGCCACCGCACCCCTGGGGACGGCGCCTGGGCACCACCGGGGAAAAAGTCGTTTCAGTTGTTTTTCCTGACTGGAAAAAGAACCGTGTTGTGGTTAGCACAGGGTTGAAAACATCTCACTCCTGAGATAGTGTCTGCATGATCCAGTGCTGCAAGATCCAAGGAAAGAGACCCCAGCAGGAGATCCAAGGGATGTTAAAGCCAGGCTGTGGCTTTGGGGAGGACAGGAATGTGGAATGGAGGGGTGATGTACAGCATGATGATGTCCACTCACAAACATGTCTGCATACACATATGTTCATAAAGTTATTAAATTCCAGCTGTACATACATGGATCTTAATTTACAAGTGTCATAATGCAATTAAGTTTAGCTGGTAATTGCCTCTTTTCATAGGATTAACTTTCATTGATCTTTGTCTGTATCCCCAATCATGGTGAAAATTAATGATCTTTAAGTTTTTAAAAAGTCTCTTAAATTTATATAATCATTATTTATCAAGAACTCTTTTATTTGTCAACAAAATTACTCAGAATTGGAATTTTTATCACAATTTTATTTATTTTCCCTTCCCCCAAATTTCAGAGCTTGTTCTTTGTATTTCCTTTTTCTCCTCCTTCCTTATTTTCAGTAAATGAGGAGAGACTTAAGGAGCAAGGGAATCCCCATCTATTTCACTGGAGTTGCATTTAATTGAAGTGGAAAAATTGCTTATCATTTGATCTAGTTCATCACAAATTAAACCTATTCCAGATGAAGGAAGAAGTGTTTATTTCCCTCTGAATTTTGTGGAATAAAAGCCCTTTTCCTCAGCTGCCTCCACGGGAGGTTTGGAGGAAAGTTCCCATCAGACACACTTTGGCAAAAGGCATCCTGGTGCTGGAAGGCTCCCAGCCCCTGCCTCATCTCCTCCATCAGGGCAGCCCTTCTGCCATTCCCTTCCTCCCATGACCATGGTCTGGGCCTCCCTGGTCACGCTGCCACCTCTCCAGAGCCCTCCAGTTTGCTTCCAGCAATGACATCACACACCAGCCCCACGTATGGGCATCAACCACGATGCACCAGGACCATGGATGTGACCAACCACTGCACACCAGCATCATGGGCATGACCAACCGCCATGAACCAGGATCATGGATATGACCAACCACCATGAACCAGGATCATGGATAAAACCAACCACTATGAACCAGGATCAGGATACAACCAACCAGCATGAACCAGGATCATGGATACAACCAACCACCATAAACCAGGATTATGGATATGACCAACCCGCATGAACCAGTATCATGGATACAACCAACCACCATGAACCAGGATCATGGATACAACCGACCACCATAAACCAGGATCATGGATACGACCAACCAGCATNCAGGATCATGGATATGAGCAACCAGCATGAACCAGGATCATGGATACAACCAACAACCACGAACCAGGATTATGGATACGACCAACCGCCATGAACCAGGATCACGGATATAACCAACCACAATGTCCAACCACCACCCAGGAGAGCTCAGTGTCTTTACCTTTTATAGCAGCTGTAGTGATGTCACAGGTACCTGTCACAACCTGATTGGCTGTCAGGTGTTGGAGGAGTGGTCTCCCTGCTCAACCACCCCTTACAGGGACAAAACCCCCCATCCCAGGAGGGATGGTCCAGTCTTTGCTGGGGATAGCCTGGCAGCATCCTGCTCCTTCCCTGCCAGGAGAGCCTGCCTGCACATATACATACTTACATACATTATGATATCTTGTTTTAATTACATTAGAGCAAATGACTGCTTCCCTATGGTTTATATCAGAGCTTTAGGTTTGTAATTTATCTTGGCACAGTCTAGACTGGAGCCACTTTGAAGCTGTTTCAAACAGGATGAGAACAAACAATTTTTCCAAAGTGGCTGGATTAAGAAAACTGGCAGCCATTCATCTTTGAGGGAAGGCTTGTGGCAGTGCCGTGTCCCTGCTGGAGCCCTGCTAGCCTTCTGCTCCCCTGCTCTGCTGGGACAGGGAAGTCCTAACCCTGCAGAGGGTGGGAAATGGCACCATCAGCTACTGTGTGCAGGGGTGGTGACAAAGGGCACCATCAGGGAGGTCTGGCCAAGGAGGATCTGATTTATTGCTAATTATTTACACTGAGTTTACGCCCAAGTGTTAGAGGTGAGGATGGCTGAGCTGATGGCACTGCAGCAAGAGATGCAGCATCCAGCATCAGGAGCATCAGCTGCAGGTGGGGGCCATGGTCCCCCCATCCCAATCCCAGAGCACGGCTCCTTCATAGATTCATCAACACCTACACAGAGCTTTTCCTATAAACCTCATTGACATCTGTACTACAGGAAATCTCTCCTTATTTTTTTCAGATAAAAGTCATCCTGAAAATGTCTTGCCTAACTTCTGTAATTTCCCCAAGATTTTTTTTTCTTAAAAAACCAGAAATCAGCACCTAACTCCTTCATTGACTGGGAATGGTGATTTTCTTCTAGATCATTGTCTTCAGGCACGTCAAGAATTGAAGAGCCCATTTTAGGACAAGTACTGTAAAGGGAATATATCTCCCTGAGCCTTGCATTGGGATTATATGGATGCCCCTCCATGGGCAGGGTGAGGGTCCCAGGGTGTCCTCAGGGCCACCCAGACCTAATAGTGTCCTCAAGCCCTGCCAGAGATGGCTCTTCATCACCTGGGACCTGCCAGGCTCCGCAGCTGCCCTGCAGTACCACAAAGGCAGCTCTGCACAGAGGCAGAGCCCGCATGGAAACACACGTGTTTTCTATATTTTTCCACCCAAATGCCGGGGGTTTAACTATTCTAGCAGCACTGTTTGCTCAGCAAAAGCTGCCAGGGTTTATGATAGATCCTTCCTCCTTAAGGCTTTGAAATAAGGCTGTAAACATGCTCGCCAGGCTAAAGTGTTACCTGTAAAGGGGGTTGCTCCCCTCGTGATGTGCCTATTGGCTCCAATTAGCACTGGCAGGAGTCAACCACAAAAAGAAGGCAGAGCTTATTCTGGGAGTGAACTGATTTATTTACAGCATTTTCAAAGCAAGATGAATGTGGCCGTTTTTTACTTTTTCTATTCTTTATGAAGCTACCCATTTGCAACAGGGAAAGAAACTCCCTTCAGCTATCCCCTAAATATCTGGAAGAAGGAGGATGCTGTCTGCTGTCCCCAGGATAGAAATTCAGCTTTGTTTAATAAGGGTGGAATAAAATCACCTGGCATTTCACTGACCATCACCAGAGTGGGGAACAGGGAATCCTGCTCAGCCATGCTCAGTGAAGGGAACCAGCACCTTGACCCCATGGGGTCAGGGGCCAGTGCAAAGGAGCTGGGTTTGCTTAGGATGCCACCAAGGTACTGTGAAAGTTCACTTGGGCAGGCAATGGAGGAGCTCAGCCCAGATAAATTTTGGATGCATCTTATCCAACCATCGCATCACAGATTTACTGTGTGGAAAATCTGTGGCAACCCCATGAGGACACAAACCTCCTTGTGCAGGGGAGCCAGGGAGTGGGATAAATGAGGGGAAAACTGAGGGGAAAACTGAAGAAAAACTGGGAAAAAAAGGGAAAACTGAGCCCATGGGCTCAGTCATCCTCCCATCCCACAGCACCACATCCCACCCCTGCTTCAGGTTTGCTTGACTTCATCACCCCATCAGCACACCCGGGCACCCTCCTTCATCCTTCAGGCTCCTTTCAGCTCCACTGTTCTGCAGCCCAAAGTTCCCTTTTCTGTTAAAAGCAGCTGCTTTCTGTGATAATGCCGTCGGGAGGGGGCTGGGCAAGGAGGTGTTTAAATGTGTGGGAGTTGCAGGCACTGCCTGCTACCGATGGTACCTCAGGTCCCCCGACAAGAGCCGAGTGTCACAGCCTCAGCTCAGTGCTGGAGCTGCCTGGGTGAGGTGGCAGCTGACAACGGGGTTTTTTGGGCTTTGGAGGAGCCTTCATTAGTGGTAACATCAGGGATCTTGGATGGCAGGAAATGCTGGGAACTTGTTGTGATTGTTAAAGGAGGGGAGCAATGAAGTCGGAAAAGGTGGGTGTGCTACCAAATTTTGCCCCTGTGGCACATTCCTGCAGGTCCTTGTGTCACTGGGGTGGTGGCAGCTCCTTTCCTTGCTGAGGTTCAGGATCCTCCAGTGGGACCAAGCCCTTAGTGCCCTTTGCTCACCAGTGAAGGGAAAGGGTGGAGCACTGCTGGAAAACGAGAGAGGATAAAATCACCACTCCTTTGGGTCTGCCCAGGGATAACCCGTGCCCAAGTTTCCCTGCAAAACCTGCTTCTGACACACTGCTGCTCTCAAGATAGGACAGCTGGAGCTCAGCTCTGCCTCTTGGGACAAAACAGGCAATGCCAAGCCCCAGCACCCCAAAACTGACAGCAAGGGCATCAGCACCTCAGTGCTGACAGCAGGCAAGGGCCGATGCCCTGCTTTGGAGGCGTGCTCTGCTCAGCAGCTGAATCAGCAAATAATCAGCAGACCCAGAGCTGAGGGATTAACATCCCTCTCCTCCTTCAGCCGTCCAGTCCAGCTTAACCCTTTCATCTGAGTATCTCTGAAGCCCTGAAGCTTTGGGGTCTTCCAGGGGGAGATGCTGCCATGGGGATGGCGCCTCTGGGGAGTGCCCAGGGTGTCGCAGGCGGTGTCTCCTTGCCTGATTGCTGTCCCTGTGGCAGCCGCAGCCGCGGAGCTGGCGCAGGGTCGGGGCGAGCCGTCAGTCCCGTGGCTGGCGGCTCGTTTGTTCACCTCCGGGCAGCCCGATGACAGCGCTTCCCTTTACTACCAGCTGCAAAAACCTGGCAGCTGATTTAGGAGAGCTCCCGGGGCCCAAAATGTAAACCGTTTTTCACCAGGAATGTATAAGCAAGCCATAAAATAGGGGATTTGAGTCTGGTCACATGGGACAGGCCTCCCATAAAATTGAAGCATTGATCTGTATTTTAGTGAGCAGCTTCGAAACTGCCCGGATGATTGAAGACCTGAGCTTTAACAAACTCTGTAATCTCCCACCATACATCTGAAGTGGCATGTTTGAAGTCCGAGGAGGAGTTATTTATATTATTTGTGTAATACACGGCGAAAGGACATTAGCCACAGCTCGAGCACCAGTGGTGGGTATTGCTGCTGGGCAGAGGGGAGCAGCTCTGTGAGGCACTGCTCCTTGTTGGGCTGCTCCACACGTGGGCACACGTGTGTGACAGCTGAGGTGGCCTGTCACTGCAGGATCTGGCCCTGCTGCTGCACACCAATGCCATCCTGGCTGCCCTGTGCCCTCTGCAGCTGCTGGGCTGGGATGCATG
>VXBB01019593.1:7525-29024 GCA_013399915.1 Illadopsis cleaveri | reverse complement strand
TTTTTATACCCCAAACTGCACTTGCCCATCAGCAACAACAACAACAAAATGTAGGAGAAGTATATATTCACTATAAAAAGTGTAAATTTGGAGGTGAGCAAAATTTTTCACAAACTGTAGTCAAACTCTAATCAGCTCAGGCAAAGCCTGGAGTATGGGCTGAGAAAGTCCAAGTGACATTTAAAAATATGTCTTGGTTTCCCGTGTCTAGGAGATGTTTCCTCTGTGCCCTAAGTTCACATTCCATGATTTGAAGGGACTCAGCAAAAAATGGTTAAATCTCGAAAGTGTCTCCTCCAAAACCAAACGAAACCAGTATAATTTGGATCACATAAGCACATTGCAACCTTTAACTGAAGATTTAGTAGTTTTCCTGCACCAAAATCTCATTATTTCCCCTCTAGGTAATTTTGTGGAGAGCTGTGAAACCCAAACCTGTTAGAAAGTGTGTGGGAAAGAGAAGCTCTCAGTTTTGATGGCAGTTCCCAAGATGCTGAGCTCAGTGCAACGCTGTCTGCTTCCCTACTGTGCTGGCAGAACTCCCCGAGGGTGATGCAGGGATGCCCAGAAATCCAATTTTTCTCTTTCCTGTTTCTCTCTCCTGGATTATCACTAATCACAACAATAAGTGATGTTATCATCCAAGTAACCAACAACCCCTGGAAACCCTGCAAGCCCCCCACCATGTGAGCCACAGCTGGGGAAGGTGCACAGCTCAAGCTCAGCCCCACTGTGGGCTTCGGGGGTGGGTGGAAAACTGTGCAATATTCAGCCTATAGAGAGTATTTTGTGGCAGGCAGTGCTGTGCTCCTGTGCCCTTGGCAGGACGATGGGAGGGTGTGATTACTTAATCCCTTGCCCACTTAAGGCAGGCTGGATGCTGCAGCCCATGGCGGGGCATATTTGAAATGCTTCGGGCCAGATCCCGACTCCTGGGCTGTTCAAGCTTCCAAACGGTTGCCCAGGACAAAATCCTTCCCAAAATAGCCTCTGTCTGTGGCACTGAACCCACACTGTTGGGGCATCCTTGGGGTGGGCACTGCTACGCCTACGAGGGCTCTGAGGGGGGAAGGACAGAGGGGACAGCAGGGACAGGAGGGATGGGGGGCCAGGGAAGGCTTTGTCTCATGGAGGCAGCCCCGAGCAGAAAAAGCCAGGTGAGACAGCCAGAGCTGGCTGCTCCCAGGGCTTTGGCACCCTCACAGTGGGATCCAGGCACAGAGGGGCCCAGGGGGGTCACCATGACCCTCATGGGGTGCATTTCTTCTCCCCTGAGCAATCCCCAGGAAAGGGAACCACTTAACTCCGTGCCACTTAAAAGAGGGATTAAGCACACAAACCTGATAAGGGACTAGGAGGGTTATTCCTCACTCCCTCCCCAGTCACCAGGAGGGGCTGGGGCTGGTGATGGTGGGGCTGAGCAGTGGGGTGGGCAGGGTGTGCAGCCCCCTGTGCTCTCCCTTTGGGGATAAGGTGGCAGAGCAAAGCCACAATAAATGCTCAGTGTTTCACCACGTGGGGAAATTATTAGGACAGAATTTTGGCAGGGCCAAAGCGCCACTTTTACAGTCATGACTTTAACAAGCATGTGTGTGTTTGCAAGATGCCCGTTAAGTTCCCTTATCCCAGGCAAAGTGCTCCAGTTACCTGCTTGGCTTTCATGGACTGGGAAAAACTGGAAAGGACCAAGCCCATTGCTTCATCCATCCCAATGAGCAAAATTCCTCTCAGTCACTTGCTGCTTGGCCAGAGTTAAGCCTCAAACTGCATCTTGCAGGGAAATAAGACAAATGAGCTCTGGGTATGAACCCTTCTGCAGGAAGGCACAGCCCAATCTTGTCCAGCCAGCATGTCCAGCCCTCCCTGCATCCCTGCAGCTGGCTGAGGGGCAGCTTTTACACCAAAACTACCAGAGTCCTGAAGTTCTGCTTTCTGCATGAAAAATCAGCTTTTCTTAAAAATATATATAAATTTTGAAAATATTTAAGTATGATCACTTAAAAAGGGGTGTGTGTGCATGTAAATAATTTTAGGTCAGTCTCAAGAGCTTTGCTTGCCTGACTCACGATCAGGATTTTTTTATATATCACATCAGAAAGTACTGTAAAACATACTTTCAAAGCCTCAGAGGACCTTGGCCTCCTTGGAGTATTCAAAAGCATCAATTACACGAGCATTATGGGCAGGATAGCTTGTACGAACCCTGTTAAAAAGTCAACCTGAGACTTGTGCCTCTAAATCCCCTCACTGCCCCCAGGGCTGGAACTGATTTTTGCCCGGGCTTCAGCACTAGGAAATGTTTCAGTTTAAAAAACGTTGAAAAACATTAAAACCAGGCCGTATGCACTTATTATTGAGAAAATCCCACACAGATGGACTGCATTGAACCACGAGCAATTATTTTCTGCCGTTCTCATGGTTAATGAGATGATCAGAAATCCCCGGCGGCCTTCCTCTGCCTGCAGTCCCGTGCATCAACCTCCTCTTCTGCATCCTGGGGCTGCGCAGCTCTGGCACCAGCCCCTGCCAGCCTGGGGCTCTCTGCCAGCGGGCTGAGAAGGCAATGAAGGCAGATCCTTGGTATCAGTAGCTGTAAAACCCAGGTTTTTTGGTCCTGAACGTGTTTGGGTGTGCCTGTGCATCAGGGACCCACACGCGGGCAGGAGTTGGTACCCTACGGCAAACTCACAGCTGAGCGGGAGCTGCAGGGGTTTGGCACGGCACGGGTGGCCGAGACAAGAAAAAAAAAAACAAAAACAAACACCTTTTTTTGCTCCCATACTAAATCAGGTTTGGTGTTACTGCTGCCAGTGGAGACGTGTTTGCCACGGTGGCTGAGCACGTCCTGCTTTTGCTGAGCACGGGGTGCCGGTGCCGAGCCGCGGCAGCGATGGATGGAGAGCCCTGGCCGCGGTTGTTTACATCCCCCGGTGCCTCCGCGCCGCCGGAGCCCTGCACACCCGGGGCGTGATGCACACTCACTGCTCTGGCATGAGCAGAGCCCAAGGTGGCTGAGCTGTGCACCCTTATCAGCGCCAGAGCCCTAATTACCGTCCGAACCTCTAATACCTCAGGCTTGGCCGGTACCTCGCGGCCCCAGTTCCCCGAGACAGAAGCTGTTATTGTCCAGATGAGGGGTTTGAAGTCTTGCAAACACAAACCTACCCTCAAAGGGAATTTCTTTCGCTGACACTTCCCAAGACAAAGAAACATTTCTGCCTGGGTTTTTGCAGATGGATCTGGCTTTTTTTTTTTTTTTTTTTTTTTTTTTTTTAATGNTTTCCTTTTTCCCTCCCACCCCGCCCCTCTGGAAATTTTCTGGGCTGGCTGTGTCTGCTTTCAGTAAGAAAGGGATATGGGCAGGGGTCAGGACCACCACCCCAGTGTGGGGTAGGAGGGCAAATCCCACTGCCAGAGGGGCTGCAGCCTGTTTTACTGGAGTACTGGGCTCTCTCTTATTGGGGCGTTGGGTGGGATCCAGCCCACGGCTCTGGGGCTGTGAGCCCTGCCACTGTGGGGATACCGTGGGCTTGGGGTGGCAAGCATAGGAGCATGGCTAGCTGTAGGCTGTTGCCAGCCAGGACAGCCAGGAGCGGCTCCAGGCTACTTTTCACAAGGCATGGAGCTGAGAGCACTGCTTTCCCTAGTGCCATCACACAAGCACAGGCTGGATGTGGCCCCAGAGAGCCACTTGCCAGCCCTCTCCCAAAATTCAGTTTATAACTGGGAAATGTCAGGATCCTTTCTTCGTACCATCCACCTGCTTTCAGCAGGATGGGACACTGCCTGCTCTGGCTGGGGTTTGTTGAGCAAAAGAGTGAAGGGAAATCCCATGGCCTTTCTGCAGTGTGAGTTAATCAAATTGTGCCTCGTTTGGGACACAGGAGGCGAGAGGCCAGAGCAGAGCTCCTGCTGCCTGTGCTGGGCTAAGAGCAGGCTCTCATATACCAGTGGAATCAGCGATTTAAAGGAGTAATGTGATCAGATGTAGCCAGTTATTATAAAGGCCTTGGTGACTTTAATGAGGTCCTGCACAGACTGGATTACCATGGTCACTCATCCATAGTTCATTAGAGCCTGCGAAAGGGGATCCACAAGAAGTCATGAAATACGATCTCCTAATCTCCCCTAAGTAGGAGAAGCCCAGCTATAAAAAAAATGCCTTTTAAAAATACCCGTGAAGTGAATAAATCTCCCTTGTGCTAAAAGGCAACGACAGCAGACCCGTGAGAAGGGGATCTGCTCATGGGATGTGTTTTCCATGCACACAGTTAGAGAGACTTTCCACAAGGGTGGTGTGCCTGGGAGGAGGAACAGGAGACTTTGTAATGGTTTTCTTGGGATTCCTGAGGAAAACAAATAAATAAATGATGGCTGGGAGGAGGAATACAGCAGGCAGACCTGCTGTCCCCATGGGCAGCAGTGGGCAGAGAGCCTAGAGGAGGAAGGTCTGCCCATCTTGGAGGGATGCCCAGTTTCTGGTGTCCCTCTCTGTTCCAAATGCCCTCACCCAGTCTGGGGTTGGATACATCATTTATGGGCAGTGAATGGCAGCCAGCTGGCACCTGCTCCTCTCAGGCTGTTCCCAGCCAATCCCTTTCCCAGGAAAGGTGGGCTTGGCATTACCCCAGATATCTTGCCCACCAGGACAGCTTATTTTGGTGAGGATGTTTCTCTGAGCATGACACATTATCTAGTGTCTTCAGGTCATGACTGCAAGTTCCTGAGTCTGAGGACATCACTCACCTCAGCTGGCATGGCTGGATCATCTCTGTGGAGTGAGGTGGTGGCAATAGCTAGCAGTGATTTTCACAGCTGGTTCTGTTGAGATGAGCCGTGTCCAGCCCCACTCCATGGGCAATGGGAAGTGGAACATCCCTATGAAAGGAAGAGAAGGCAGAGCTCCAGAAAATATGGGATGAGATCCACACACCTGCATTATGGTGCAGGCAGCTCTCTGAACTGGGACACCCACATCACTCCATGGGCAAAGGAGCTGGCATGGCAGCAGGAATGCCAGTGTGGAGGGGTGCCCCTACAGGACTGCCCAAGCAGGACATGCAAAGAGAAACCCTGAGAAGATTCCCTGTCCACTCTAAACTGCCCTGGCCCTTATCAGGGAGAGCATTCAGTAAGCGATTAAGTGAAGACTTTATTAATTCTGCTGCAGCTGGGACTGCTCAGGGGCTTAACCTGAAGCATGTGCTCCTCTGGCTGAGGGTCTTAATGCACTCAATGAACATCTGGATACGGCCCGCCCCTTCCAGACCTTTCTTCTCTCCACGGGCAGCCGGGTTATCTGGAGGGGAAGGAAGCCTGAAAGCTGACTCAGTCCTCCAGGGCAGCTCTCATTCCTCAGCCAGCCCAAGGGACAATTTGGCAGAAAGGAACGTCGCGTAAAGGAATGTCCCATGACGGACAGAGCTTAATGGGACACCTCCACGTGCACCCTTGGCCACTGGTGCAAATCTTGAACTGTCCCCAGCTGCCTCCTGGTGTGGAGAGGTGATGGAGAGGCTGAAGGATGCCCACACTCACCCTCACAGCGTGGTGGATGCTTTCCCTGCAGACACCTCTGCGCAGGCACTGGTACCTCTGGACGCGCAGGCTCTGCAGACTCCAAACGCCGAGAAATGTTTGACAGAGCAGCATACATATTCCAAACATTGTTTGATTCATGTTTTAAAGTCTCAGTTGCAAGCATACTTCCCCAGCTCAGACATCAATCACTGCAAATATGTTCTTATAAACAAAGCAACACAGACTGACTGTCTCTTCCACCCTTGCCATACACAGGTCACTGGGCAGCACCCTGGGGAGAAGCGCTTCCCAGCACATCTGAACCCCCCCTGGAGGACAACAGCAGAGGTAGATGAGGAAAAGCAATGGGAAACCTGCTACCTGTGGCACAGTGACATCTAAGGATATGTATCCCAAAGGAAGGCAGTTGAGTCCATCACTGTGCTGGGAATGACTCGCTCCTGCTGCACAGCCACTGTGCAAGGGTGCCTGTCCTCGAGGTTACAGCTGTCCCTTCATCTCCTCATCTCACTCCATGCCCCACCCAAACACACATCTCTGCCATTGCAGGGATGAGATTTCCCAGGCAGGGACAGGGAATGAAGTTCCTGATGGTCAGGATGAAGTTTTTTCCAGCATGTGGGATTTCTGCATGCAGCTGCACATTTACATGGATAATGAGAGCAGAGGCATAATTTCATTTTATGTTTTAACTCTGAATGTCTGATTATCACATCTAATATCTCAAGAGACGCCCCTTCCCCGCATTAGGGACCTGGTGTGGGCATGGGAGTGTCATAGCTGGCTGCTCCCCATGGTCACTGCACTGTCACCACCAGTTTCCCTGTCCCACCGCTTGCAGGGACATGGTGAGGTGCTGGGTCATGGCTGTACCTCCTTCCTCCACTACTGTGGACATCCCAGACCCCACAAGCCCCAGCCCTTGCCACCACACAGCAGGACCCCAAAGTACGTGCAGTTCTGGGGCCACCCCTGTCACCAACCAGGGACCCCAGGAATCTGGACAAAAGCTGTGAGACATGACAGAGACGGTGGAAAAAAGTGTCTGCTCCAAATTCATGGGGTTTGGAGACTTTTAAAAGCAAACTCCCTTTCTTTAGGACACTCCAGCAAAGTTCAGGATCCTGTTGGTAGGTGACTCTCGCACTTCTCAGCCCTCTGTTTAGGAAAAATAAATAGGAAAGAATCCAGAGGCGGTGCTTTCCTCCCGCTCCGTGAGATGGATCAGTGCTTGCCACTGCAGGAAAACTGTCCCACCGTGATCTAACCCAGTGCTTTGTCCTGAAATGCTCTGCCACGGCTGAATACATGACTCCTCTGGAGCAGGGTGACACATTCCAGCCCCAGACAGTGACACTGACAGATGCAATCAGCCTGCAAGGTTTAATGGGAACATGGCGCTGGTGGAGCCGGCAGCGGGAAATTTATGAGGAATTTGTGAGAGGAAGAGGAAAATGAGCAGCGTTTGCTGATGCACGAGGGAAGTTCCCAACAGGGCAGCAGCTGATCCATGGTCTGGTGGCATTTAGTGGGGGCAATTTGGTGGCAGGGTGCTGGCTGTGGGGAGGGAACAGCAGCGTAGTGGGACCAGAATGGGGTCCTGGCCCTCAGCCATAAAAAGGGCAATTGGGAGGAACCTTTGTGACCATCTTCTGCATGGGAAATGATGAGCCCTGTGTCCCACCACCACCCCTAAACTGAGTAAACCCCATTCTGCTGCCAGTCATATTCAGAACTGCTTTTTCAGAACGCTCTTTCTGCCAGGCTTTGCAGGCTCAAACTCTCCCAGGTCAGGAGCTACATCTAACAGATCATTGGGACTCATCCAGCCCAGGGCTGAGCACCAAACTGCTGATGTGAACCTATTTCAGCCAAAGCACTAAGGCCAGGGAGATTTTGGACATGTACATCCCAGGTTTTCTTCCTCCACTCTTGCCCTGCACCCCTGTCAGTCGGACAGAGGGTCAGTATCAGTTTCCATCTCTCCTGACTCAGCCCAGCACCAGCTGCGATGGCCTGAGATAGCAGCAAGTGGCTCAGCCATAGGGCTCCTGGGGCAATTAGAGAGGAGACAGCTCCTGCCTGCACCCAGCTCTTTCCCACACCTCAGGGCAGGGCTTGAAGCCTCTGGAACCTGCTGGGATGATCAGGGGGCTGCATGCTTTGGGATTTTTCCCCACAGAGGGGTGAGGAGGGCAATCCCACCACAGCTCCCACAGCCAGCGCGGTCCGACAAGGCTGTGAGGAGGGAAGGAGAGGGGAAAAAAAAATGTCTCACTGCTGTAAGGAGATTTACTGGGCTTGTTATCAGCACAGGAAGAGCCAGAGCTTAGGGGCAAATGAGAGATGCTTTGCCTATTGCGGTATTTTTTCCTACTGTGCTCTGAGCCGGCTCATGCGGCGCAGGCGGGCAGCACACTCGGCTCCACTGATCCCTTTCCAGCAAGCTGCATGTGGGCCCTGTCACCTCCAGCTTTCTGCTTGCTAAGACAGGGGCTGCTCAGAGCCCAGGGCACCCGTGTTCATTAAAAAAGTGCTTTGTGTTTCGGTGCTGGTGTCAATAAGCCCAGCACAGCCCTTGGCATGGCCAAATGCTGCAGCCCAGCTCACCTGGCTGGTGGCTGCCCTCCTCATCCACACATTTGGGTGTCAGCAGCTGCTTTTACTCTTGGAATGGGGTTTGTAACCACAGCCAGGACCAAGAGATGGGTGGTTATGGGGCTTTTGTGGGGCATCCCGATTCTGCTGCCCACATGTGGTGACACCATTGTCACCACACACCTCCAGGGCTGGATCCTGGGGCTCATTTCCATGAGATCTCAAGGCTGTGGAAGGTTGGGAATGACTGATTTTTTCCCTGGTGAGAAGGAGGGTTATGTTTTGTGCTTATTTGAAGCCCCTGCAAATACCTGGGGGAGCACGTGTGCTGGGGAGCCAGTGCATTTTAGGGGGCACATTCAGATACATGTGGGAGAGGGGGAGAAACAACTTCCTCATCCCATAGACTGCATAATAGCATCCATGGAATTAAAACAAGGTTTGAGAGAGAGAAATACACCCACAAAGGCCTTTATCAGGCAGAATCAGAGCTCAGCAGCAGTGCGGGAAGCAGTGTGCAGCTCGCAGGAGACCCAGCCCATCTAGAGTTTCAGCTCTGGTTAATGACACAGCAAATCGAGCCTGTCATCTTTAGACATGATGTCTCTTGTCCTTTTGGCCCAAGAAAACAACTACCACCCTCTAAAACTGCAGTTTCACAGTGGTGTAGCCCCTTCTCTCCCATCCCCTCCAGAGGAAAGGCAGGAGCAGCAGGTCTTGGGGTGAGAGGAGTGGCGCTGGGGGCTCACAATCCTCCACCCCATGATTTCAGCATCACACCCAGCAGATGAGGCTGGGCCAGCTTCCTCCTGGAGAGCCACAGCGAGGTGGAGTGCCCATCCAGAGGATCCATAAACTGGCAGGTTTAATCCTGTCATGGACTGTCAGGCAAATCCATGAGGAACAATTTCTCCCTAATTCCGTGGGTGTAGGGCTTCTGGCAGGGCTTCACCAGGCTGGGCTTGCTGCACAGGAAGGGCAGCTCCATGGCAAAACTTCACTGCCAAAGACCCTGGGATAGAAATATTTGTGCCTAAATCACAGACTGATACCACTAGCAGAAAAATCAGCACCATACATACATATATGTATATATACATACACTATATATATTTCTTTATATTTACAACTACAATCATAATTATATTTGTACTTACATTTATTTTATTTTATATATTAAAATATTGATTTATTTATGCAAGTATGTGTATATATATATATATATACACTGTATCAGAATTGCTGGTGTGTGTATATTGCTGGCTTAGGAATTACTGGAAGTCACTGAGTTCTTTTTAGGAAAAAAAAAATCCTAATTTTTGTGCTCTAGGTATAACATGGAGTATGTTAAAAAAACTTTAAGAAGGGCTTTAACACCTTGCTGGAAAATGGGTTTTGTTTGTCCCAGGGTGAGTGTTCTCAGATCCTACATATGATGGGCCCTTCAGAGAGGCCACAGGAGCTCTGGGGCAAGATCAGAGTAGGGCTCAAGGCTGGTGCAAAATCCCCCCTTGCCAGAACTCACCCTGGTGGAAAATGCACTGTGCTGAAGTCAGGGATACTCCAGCAGCTGGGATAGTCAGCACTGAAGTGCTGGTGGTGGCCATCACCTTGCCATCACCCACCAGCTTTGTCCATGCCCCACAGAACATCCCTGGAGCTGCTGCACCGCCAGCGCGGCGGATTTCACAACATTTCCCCAGGAGTGTTTGGATTTACGGTGTAAAACAAACCACTTTTGTCCAAACAAGATGCTTCTTGCAGAGATGGCTATTTTGGGTTGGGTGTTTTTTATTTTAATGGCCTTTCAAAGAGCAGAACTCGTTCGCACGAAGCTGCTCCAAATGTTTCCAAGCAAAAGTTTAAGAGAAAACTGGAGTTTCGCTTAAGCGTGTTTTAATGAGGAAGGCTCGTTTTTCCTTCATGTTCCCTGCTCTTCTTGGAAAACCAGGAGCCAAGAGAAGAAAGGTCTTCAGCTCACAGCCAACGATTTTGTTTCAGTTTTCAGAAGTAGGGAGGGATCAGCATTTTTATGGGAGCAATTTATTTCCTTCCAATAAGCTCCATTTCAGACAGTTTTTTCTCCAGAGCATGTTAGGAGGAGTCACATATTTACTGTGTATATTGATATACAATAAAAGCGTTACTCTTTGGAGGTCTGGATTCACTTTTTACAGCATATTCCCATCCTGTGACTCCCTGGATGCAGGGAGGTACAATATCCGTGGTGACACCATGGACCGTACTGACAAAAGGACACTCAGTGTCTCTGTGCCTTTTTACCCCAAAATCCCCCCACTTCCCCCCGTGCCAATGAAGGCAGCAGCACAGTCATGCTGGGTGCTGGATCCCAGTTTAGGATGGGGAATAATGAGCTCCAGGGAGGCTTCTGCCACCTCCCATTTATAAAACAGTGGAAAAAGGGGTGGGAAAAAGTACTAAAATTATTTAAGATCCCCAACTCCCAAATAATTTTCTGTTGCAAAAAAAGTATTAACAGATGCTTGTTAATTCTTAAAATCATCTCAATCTGCAAGAAACCCAACCTTGGAAAACCCATCTTGAGAGTCTTTCTGTAATGGCTGGCCCGGCAGCTGCACAGACATCTCAGGATGCAGTGGGGGGAACCAAGGGAAAATCCCTCCCTCTGCTCCCATGGAAGTGAACAGTAACTCCTGCACCTGAGCAGAGAGAAAACCTGGAATTTTGAGAGAGCTGAGTATAACCAGGATAATAAGGCACCACTAATTGTCCTCATCCTCCTACCCTGGCACAGTTGGGAAGGCATAGCCAGACCTGGCATAAGGCACTGTGTGATGAGAACTGGAATTGCCCTGAAAATCTCAGAGACAAGATGAATTAAAAAAACCCATGTGGATCCACACAGAGAGGAAGGTGGGAAGTAGGGACACCAGGACATGGTCCCACCACAGGGAAACATGGACAGGATGCTGTTCTCTGGCTCTGGCTGCTCTGCAGTGCCAGCACATCACACTGAGCCTGTGACACAGCAGAGCCCTGTCAAAAGCATCCCAACCTATTTTGGTGGTCTGGACCCCTGTCAGCAGCCTTTTCCTACCACAAAGCCATTTACCTGCAGTGTCACAGAGACATGGTGCAGAACAGGAGCTCACCCTCTGAGCCAGGTCAGTCCCTGTGCCAGCCACAGTAGCAATGGGACAGGAGGGAAGCCCCTCTTTCAAGGAGTGTGGGACGGTGGTGTAAGCAGGGATCAGGGAAATCCCTCATGCACAGGTGGTGTCTTATTACCTGGGGTTGGAAGGTCCCTGAGCTCCTGGAGTTGGACGGAGTGGGAAGAGAAGTCCCCACAGTGGCACTACCAGGATTAATGGAGAGCAGGAAGAGAGGGAGAAAGGCACATCTCATGTCATGACCCACCTCCCTTTCCCCACCAGCACAGACCCAAACCTGCACTAACATCTGACCAAGGGAAAGTTTGGAAGCAGCAAGTCCAGCTCTGCCCACCCAGACCCAGCAGTTTGTCTCCAGCTATGCCCCAAACCAGATGCTTTTGACGAAGACACCAGGAGCTGCCTTAATAAGCGCTTATGCAATCCTTCTCAGCAGAGGAAATGTCTTTCCCAATCCCCAGCCATTAGCAGTTGGCTGATGCCCTGGAGCAGGACATTTTAGAGCTCTTGTAAATTTGCTTCAGGAGTGGAAAGTGGTTCGAGAAGGAAAAGGCACTGGTTTTTGTCAGGGACCTGAATCATCTGGGAGCTCTTCTCTACTCCCCACGAGTGGAGAGTTGCCACCACGAGCCAGCAGCCAAACCCTGCCCTGAGCCAGGTGATCAAGGATGGGAGAATGACAATGGCAGCTTGTACCCCAGGGACAGCAGCCAACCTCGAGGTTTTGGGGATCAGTGTTTGTCTCAGCCAGGAATCTGGGTGGGGAAAGAAGAGGTATTAGGGTAGGAGCATCACTCCTGATTCAGTGCTAAACTTCTTTCAAGAAGAAAGGTCAACCAGGGAGCAACTGGAGCCACTCTCCATGCACATGGCTCACCTGGGCTGCCAGTAAGAGCTCATGGACTGGGTTTGTCTGTCATAGACAATTACATGTCTATGACAGGTAAGGTAATATAAATAGAAATTCTCCTTATGGCAGGTGGAGCCTCCTTCCACTGATTTCCATGGCAATCAGATGAGGGAACAGCTCTGTTTTAAGTGAGACTCAGGGCACCCGTGCCAGCCTAGAGCAATGATTTTGGGGCTCGTTCCAGCGAGGAGGCTGTTGTTACCTTCCCTTTACCTATTGTTCACATGCAAACCTAATTGCAAATTGACATGAGCCATCTTTGAGGAGCTGCTGCTCCATCAGCACAATGAACCATTGTTGAAATGGCTGCAGCAATTTTCCAGGTTAATTTATGGCCGCCACACCCCATTAGCAGCAATAAATGTGGAGCCCGGTTTTGCCGAAATTGTGAGTTACGATTTTTCAAATAAATACATTTTCCTATAAACCAGCTCTCTGTTTAGTTTGAATGTTCCTCACAGACACATCCATCTACATAAAATACACAGGAGAGGAAGCTGAGCTGTGACTTTGCTCTGATGACATAAAAACTTTTGTAAACACAATGTCACTTACAGTACTAGCAAAGAGAGAGCCCCAAAAATAAACAACGAGTGCCTGGCCCATCCCTTCAGGAGCACATGGAAAATTTAGTACTTTTTTCCGTAAAGCTTTGTTTTCCTTTTGATTTATCCATGCAAGGCAGTGGCTGTTTGGCCATAAATAGATGGTATTTCTTGAGGGGTAATGGTTGCAGCCATCCTGTGTGTCGCCATAGGGGCAGCACGGGAGGGGTGTGGACAGAGAAGATGCTGTGGGTTGCTGCTGGGAACAGGAACATCCAGGCACAGCCCTGTGTTCACCCCCAATTCCTCCTGCTCCTTCCATGGGGCTCTCAGAGGCTGAACCCCACTTGGTGTTACTGCTGTGGTGTTGATGCGGGATCAAGCAGCCCAGTGATGCAGTCTAGTGGACTCAGGCAGTGTCTGGGCACAGGAGATCATGGGCACCAGCAAGTGTGAGCTCTGCTGCACCCCAGCACCCCTCACCCCTATGAATCCCATCCTGGCACAGCAGGACACGTGTGACAAACCCTGCTGGGGAGGAGGGATGCCCTGAGTGGGCTTTTGCAGCCCAGCCTTGGCTGTGACCCCAGAGCTGAGTTCGTTGCTGATCAAACTGACTTGATTCCATCCACTTCTGCAGGTTCTCTCGCTCCTCACATTGCCAGCAGGAAAATAATCCCCCAGAGCAGCTCTCTGCAGCTCTCCTTGAAGCAGACTCTGCTCATGCCTCAGTTTCCCAAGGGTTTTTGCCACCGTCCCCCGAGGCCTCTGACAGCAGAACTGTTAGGAAGGTGCTGAGTGATTATTATTGCATTATTTCAGGCAAGTGCTATAAATACCCAGGGGCACCTTTAGACACAACCCAGCTGCCCAGGGGAGCTGGCTCAGCCCTGCTCTGCGCCTGCAGTGGCTGAGGAGGGGATCGAGGGCAGTGGCTGAGTGAAGAGGTACCCTGGGCATAACCTGATGGGGGACACGGTGTGGGGCTGTGGGGTGACAGGACTGGGACCCTCCTGGCTGTGCCCTGGGGCTTCAGTGGAGCTGGGGGTTGGGGGGATGTGGGTGCAGGAGGGTGCCGGGATGCTGCAGGGAGACGCTAACAAGGAAGACAAGGGGAATATTTTACGGGGCTGCAATGTAAACAGAGCTGGAGCAGAGCCCCTTTTTATGGAGTCCCTGTCCTGCCAGGGCATCTGCCAAGGCCCTGATTTACGCTCCTATTTAGATAAGGGAGCCGGAGGGGGGGAGCAGAGCTGGCGTCAAAGTCACAGGACAGCCGGGGCTGCCGCACGCTGGGCGCTGATAAGGAGGTGGCTGAGGGGCCAGGGCCAAAACCTCAGCTCCTGTCCCAGAAATGGGGATGGATGCAGAGCTTGGTGGCTCCTGCTGGGTTTGGGGTGCAGGGGTTTGCAGACACCTGGGATAACCTCACTCCCAACATGCAGCGTTGGCCCCCTCACCATCACCTGGCCATGAGGGCAGGAAATCTTTCTCTGGGAAGGATTGAAGGAAAACAGGTGGAGAGAAATGTGGTTCCTCCTGCCATGCCAGCCATAAATCACTTAATCCAAACTGCTCGGCATTTTCTCCCCCATGCAAGTGGGAAGATGTGAAATTAAAGAAAATCACCAAAAGTTTGAAAAGTGCTAAATTTGGACGCCATGACAAAGGCAGTCTGGTTTGATTTAGAAGGTGTCAGCATGAAAAGGGCTCTGGTTTTATTATTTTATTAAAACACAAAAGATTAGAATGATTTTCCAAAGGAAAATCAACCCTCTGGTCCCACTATTTGCTCAGCTGAGCATTTCCAAACTCTGCAGGGTCCAGGGACCTCCATCAGGGGGTGGATTAAACAAGATAATGCCCGGGCTTGGGCTGGACTTACCTGGCTTGGCAGCTGGAGGTGACTCTGGTGCACAGCTCAAGGCGACAGCTCCCAGCTGGATGTGGCTGTAAGTGGCCTGTGCAATGCAGGGCTGTGGGGATGAAAGGGCTATTTTTGGGATGTATTTCTAGAGCTGGGGTCGGGTGGCACAGGCTCTAACCTGGCAGTTTGTAGGACTGGGGAGAAGCTCAGCAAGGAGCCTGCATGGTTGGTAAGAGGAGCAGGGCTCCACAGGTGGTGCTCTGCCAGCATGGGGGCGTGAGGCATGAAGTGGGACCCCTGAACTTCTCCCAGGTGGGCACTGGCTCCCATCAGCTCTGAGCCGGGCTCGGGGATCCCACTCAACCACGGCTGTTTTGAAAGAAATCGGGGACACGACGCCCTACCCTACCCAAGGGCTGGCTCTAACAGGAGAGAGTAATCACTAGCAAATGTTCGCAGGGCGCTTGTTTAAAGGGGGTGGGGAAGCGGGGTCTTTGCAGCAGCTGAGAACAAAGCAGGGGGGAAAAAAGCTGGGCAGCACNNNGGGAACAAAGCTGGGCAGATCCGGCACGGCCGCTCCCCCCCAGCCGCCGGGGCCCGGCAGAACCGGAGACCTGCTTGCACCCTGCCCCGGCCCCCCCCTCAGCCTCCTGCCTTTGCAACTCGCCTTGTAACAACTAACGATGGAAAATCCGAGGCATTTAAGTGGCTCCCGAATCCGCCCGGGAACCGTGATTGAGAGAAGTCAAATAAAATTTGTCATCTTTAAAATGCAGGAGGACGTTAATGGTGTGTTAGCCCGGATGATTAATACAAGCGCCTGCAAACAACCCTCCAACGTTTCCACCCTCCGCTGCAAGATGAATCGCTGGAAAGCGCCGTTAATCGCTAACATACCTTGGGCCCAAAGCCCCTTCCTGCCCCGCCGTGCTGTGATCACCACTGCCGTGCCCAGCCTGTCCTCACTGGGAGTCACTGCAGCGAGAGCGGGGGTCAGCCCCAATGTCACCCAGCAGGGTGAAGCCCGGGCTCTGGGAGACATCCTCCTGGGGATCTGTTTCCCGTGGGTGCAGAGGCGAGCAGGATGTGCTGTCCGCTTCAGGGCTCCACCCTGGGCTTGGGTTTTGGGCTGCGGTGAAGTACAAGATCCCAGCCTCAGTGGGTCCCTCCAGCCCTTTTGGGGCCTGCCTGAGACAGGGAAACGCTGGGCAGGACCCCACCTCCCCATTGTAAATACGTTTGTGTGCATGGACAGTATCATTTTTATATATTTATGTATCAGTGTAGTGTCTGTGCACGGGTGAGCAGCACACACACGTGTGCTTATAAGCCATGTGTGTGATAGGTGTGTGCCACACGTGTGTGTGTCATGTAGTGACATTGTGTGGCACATCCGTGCTGCTGCTGTAGGTAACATACATGGATGCCCGTGTGAGACATGTTTGTGAAATGTGTGTACAGCACAGAGAGTTGTGTGGTGCATGCAGCATCTTTGTGGTGCTTGTGGGACCCGTGTGCAGTGCATTGGTGTGAGCAGCAGTGCATGGTGTAACCAACACAAGTGCAGTGTGGATTTGTGCAGCCTGCCTTGCGCAGCGTGTGCTGTACAGGCGTGTAGTGCACATCCCTGTGCAGCTGAGCAACGCACGGCACAGACTGGGCCAGGAGCCCCATGTGCAGGGAGAGAGCCCACACCCCGTCCCTGCCACCCCCAGCTGCAGGGGTGACCAGCCCACCTCACTCCGGTACCTTCACTCCCTTTCCTCGCCATCCCTCGGCTCCCCCGGCTCCGAGTGCGGCCCCGAGCACCCCGCACTGCCCGCCCGGCCCCGCCGCGCTCTGCTCCCACGGACCCGCGCCTGTCCCGCGTGGGGACTCGGCCTTTGGGAACAGAGTCCTCGGGTCACTGCNAAAAAACCCCAAACAACAAACCCAAAACCCCAAACCCCGACCGCCCCACCCCAAACACCACAGCCGCCTCCGCCACCGGAGCCGCGCTCCCCGCAGCCCGCCGCGCCCGCCCGGCGGGGAGCGCCTCCCGCCCGGCCATGGAGCGCTGCTGAGCGGCCCCCGGGGCCAGCGGAGCGGATCATGAACCTGGTGGGGGGCTACCAGCATCACCACCACCACCACCATCACCACCACATGCTGCACGACCCTTTCCTCTTCGGGCCGGCGGCGCGGTGCCACCAGGAGCGCGCCTACTTTCCCGGCTGGGTGCTCAACCCGGCCGAGGCGACCCCCGAGCTCGCCGGGCAGAGCCCTAACTACGGCCCCGCCGAGTACGGCCCGGCCGGCCCGGGGCGGCTGGAGGCTCTCAGCGGCCGCCTCGGACGGCGAAAAGGTGTCGGGGGACCCAAGAAGGAGCGGCGGAGGACAGAGAGCATCAACAGCGCCTTCGCCGAGCTCCGCGAGTGCATCCCCAACGTGCCCGCCGACACCAAGCTCTCCAAGATCAAGACCCTGCGCCTGGCCACCAGCTACATCGCCTACCTGATGGAGGTGCTGGCCAAGGACAGCCAGCCCGGGGACACCGAGGGCTTCAAAGCCGAACTCAAGAAGGCGGACGGAAGGGAGAACAAGAGGAAAAGGGAGACGGTAAGAGGCGGATCAGGACCCGCATCCCTGCTCTCCGTGGGCCAGGAGCGGGCGGGAAAAACCCTGGGGCTGGCGGGCGGGGAAAAATCCTCTAAACTCTCCCGGCCTCGCTGAAGCCTTTTATTCCTAGCGTAATAACAATATTAATAATAATAATAGTAGTAGCAGTAATAACAAATCTGTGGAGGGAAACTCGTCGGAAAATAGCCCGGCCGCTGGGCCGGACGGGCTTCCGAGCACTTTCCGAGCGGGATCAGCCCGAGGTCCGGGACCGGCCGCGGCGGAGCCTCCCCTGGTCTGTCCTTCCCCTCTCCCGGGAGCTCTCCCAGGACGAGTGGGCGCAGGAGCGATTCGGAGCAAGGGCGGCCGCTTCTCCCCGTGCTGCAGCGGGCGGGTGGCGGGGTGGGAACCCCTGAAGCCCCTCTTTGTCCTCGGGCTGACAAAGTCGCTCGGAGCTGCGGGGCCCGGCTGCAGCCCTGCGGCGGGCGCAAGGGACAGGCGGGCGGCCCGGGACCCCGCTCGGTTCCTGACCGCTCCTTTCTCCCTCCTCTCCCCATCTCCTCTCCTGCAGCAGCCCGAGGTCTACTCGCAGCCTCTGGGTCACGGCGAGAAGAAGCTGAAGGGCCGGACGGGTTGGCCCCAGCAGGTCTGGGCTCTGGAACTGAACCCCTGAGAGCTGCCCCGCCGCCCCGACGGCGCTCCCCGCCCGCCCCTCCATGTGCAATGTCGGAGAGAGCCCAGCCTGGCCCCGGAGCCCATCCAGGCGCAGGATACGGGGAGCCGGCCCCGCTGCCCCCCGTCCGGACGGATGCTCCGCGGCAGAGAGGCGAGAGCGCTTTGCGGGCTCGGGTCCTGCCCGCCTCGTCGGCAGCGGGGACCTGCCGGGCCCTTTCCCCCTGTCCCCTTCCCGCATTTGCAGTAATCGTTGCTCCTTCCCGCTGCCAGCAGCGATCGGCGGCTCCTGCCCCGCCGGGCCGGACTGGAAAGGTTCGATTCGTTTGCTGTTGTAAATACGAGCCCCCGATCCCCTGTCCCCGTCCGCTGCCTGACCGACGTGTGGCTGCGGTGAAACTACCTAGAGGTGCATTTGGGAACACTCCTGTGCCGGGTTTTCTACCTCAGATCTGCATGACCACTTCCCGAGGGACCGAGCGCGCCACACCACGTATTTAAAACTGAATAGCTTAAAAAAAATTAATAAAATAAAATTTAAACTTTATGCAAACGGCCTCGGGTCCGAGCCCTCTGCTTTCCCCTACTCCTGCAATCGCCCTGCTCCGGCCGTGTCCCCTGTGCTGCCCACTGGGATGCTGAGGGCTTAAAGACATCCCTGAAGTCAGTATTCTGCTGTGGGGCCGATCCATGTGAGGGAATTCCTCCTTGGAAAGCTCGGGATCCTTTGAGACTTGTTTATGCCGTCCTTGCTCACCGCGGGAGCTGGTGGAGCTCTGCAAACCTGTACCCGCAACCTCCTCCAGGGCACGAACTCTGCCCCTGCCCTACAACCCCTTCCCTCCCTGCCCAGGAGACCTGCTGGAGGGACTGGACTTGTGTTTGGCGTGGGGAAGGATGGCAGGATCAGGCCTTTACAGCGTCTGGATGGCACCATGGAGCTGTGGAGCCCCAGGTTTTATTGCTGCAGAGAGCAGGGCTCGGCTCCCGTGTCCTGCCGAGGCAGCCCGCCCGGCTCTGGCACCAGCAGCACTTTCTCACAGGGATCCCCTGTCAGGCGCTGCCTCGGCCACATTTCCAAGGGGCAGCGTCCCCTCTTCGCCATCCGATGGATGCCACCAGCCTCAGACACAGCAATGCTCACGCAGCTGAAATTCTGTCACCACTCAGGCATAAATCCTTAATAATCTTTAATAATTAAAGCCAAATCCTTATTCCTTTATACTGCGCACACACGCTGCTCTTACCAAAGAGTTCCAAGACGTGCGTGCCTGGGCTCAGAGCCTGATCCTGCCTTCCCAGCCTGACCACGCTGTCGTTCCCGGAGACACCGGGATAAACCTGACACTCGGGCGGCTGCTTGGGGCAAAGAAAAACAGCACGGGAAAATGTGTACGTTATTCTAGGGCTAATCTGAGGGCTCTCCGCAGGGACGTTTACATTTTCTGTTTGAAACCAACTTCTGATGGCGGCTAAAGGTATAGAAATAATGATGCAACATCTGTAAAATACTGACACATTGATCAGTCTGTGCTTGTGCAGCCGCACATATCAAGAACACCCCAGCTCACCCGTGGGGCAGCAGCTTGGGTTTTATAACTACTTTGTGCATGTGTACAAATAGAGACGGAGGGACAAAAACATTGGGAGGTACAGCCAGTGTAATTAACTCACGACGAAGAGTGAATCAGCCTTCCCTCGCTCCGAAGCCGCTGCACTGCTGCCTCCCCTACCCCTGATCTATTTTCTGATCCCTTTGAGCGAGGCTGAAATGAAAATTGAACTGCCAGAGAAGAGCATTGCCCGCCCGCAGTGGTACTTTTTTTTGTTCGAGCTATAAGAAGTTCAGCATGATACCACTTCCATGATTGAAGTAGAATAGGGCACTCCCAAACCCAAACGCATTCAAGGGGAAAAAAAGAGAAAAAAGTAAAAAGAAAACGTAGAGAAAGTTAGCCCTAAAGATTCTATTTTATGTCTAAGCTTCACAGTCTCCTAAAGTCTAGGTTCCTATGGGAAATCTCCCAAGCTGTCACTAACTCTACAAATCCAGCGCCCCATAAATGCGTCCAGCCGCAGTCCTGTTCATTTGTGCCAGCGGTGTCCGTGTATCCCTATAGCACCAACCGGGGCTGCCCTTCGGCAGCGGACGAGGGAAAGGGTTAAACCGGGACTCGGGACTTGCTCTGCCATGAGGCAAAGGTGACTCTGACGGGAATCGTGTCCTCGGTGCCGGCACACCACGGGTACATCGCTCGCAGCCTGCGCACCTTTCACTCCACCAAAAACCTCCGCTGGTTTTTACCTTATGTGTTTTCAATTTTATTTCTGGGAAGGGGCACCTTGCACAGCCAGGGCGATGTTCTGCCTGCACCCGCAGGATTTTTTTTTTCGTACCACAGGTTTCTGGTGGTGGTACCTGCTGTCTGCAAACTTCTGGAGAGGGTGTCCCTCCCCAGCTCCAGCCTCCCCTGCTCCTCGGGATTTTGCAAGTGAAAGCGCTCTCCGTTTCCCCGGCTGCAGAGGATTTCCCTGCCCAGTCAAGGGGGTTTTCCTGTGAGGTAGTGGCTCAGCATTTGGGGGGAGAGAGGCAAAAAAACCCCCAAAAAACCGCTAAACATTTCCTGTAGCCTCGGGCTTCCCCCTCCCCAAAACGCTTTGGGAGGGGTTTTGCAAGGCATTTGCAAGCAGCGAGCTCCGTTCCCAGCTCGGCACCGCTCAGGCGATTCCGCCGCTCCGGGGCCGGGAAGGGGAGTCGAAATTCCAGCTCAGCGCCTGTCCCAGCCTAGAATGGAGTCACTCCTTCACCCCAAAGGGAGAGGAGCTCAGGGGCATGGGAGCCCTGCACAGGGACAGCCTCCCTTCCCCTGGCAGCGAGCCACGGCTGGGAGCGGCGTCCCGGCAGGAAGGCAGGCAGAGCTCCCGGTGCCGCTGGCACCAGCACTCGCTGGAAGAACGGTTTGGCCACCAACTTGAAAGTTTTGGCTATGGAAGCGCCTAGCTCACCGGCCAGGGGAGACGGCCCTGCACATACCTTCGGCTCGACCCTGCCGTGAACTTGATGCCGTTGGGAAGCAGCTGGCTCGGGGCACGCAGGCGGGGGCCCGCGGTTGCCCGGGCAGAGGAACACGCACGCAGGGATCGCTTGGCCCCGGGGCAGCATCTTACGTGCCAGGTTCCCTGCCGCTGGAATCCAGCCGCGAGGGACACTGCAGGGGACACTCTGCCTGCCCTGCTCGGCCCCTGGCTCGCTGGCCAAGGGGGCAATGCTGTGGGCAAGGAGGCTGTTGGATGCTTCCCACCCCTCGCTCTGCACCCTGGTTTGGCGTGCAAATGAATGGCTTTTTTTTTTTTTTTTTTTTTTCCCCTTTCTTTTCTTCCAATCCAGAACCTGCCTCTNCCTAATGGTTTTTTTTTTTTTTTTTTTTTTCCCCCTCCTTTTCTGCCAAGCCCAGACCCTGCTTCTTGTTGTTGTAGGTATTTATGGGCCTGTTTATCTGATCTCGGGGGAGCCTATTCTTATCTCAGAAGCAGCAAGGGAAGGGTTACACTGGACAGCTCGGTAGACAGGATGGAGCCAAATAAAATACCAATCTGACAAAAAAAAAAAAAAAAA
>VXBB01019591.1:38539-58338 GCA_013399915.1 Illadopsis cleaveri | reverse complement strand
TGAGGGGGCCTGTGGCCAGTCCCTGGGGGTCCCCAGGCTGCCTGTAGTTGGTGCTTTGGGGAACAAGCATATCCATAACCACTGCCAGCCTGATCCTGGAAATAGCTGGCACTGAGTTGTGTGGGGGCAGCTTCAGCAGCTCATCCCGAAGGCCGACAGCTCAAGGGATAGGGCTGGAAAGCACCCTGGCAGTGGGGAGTAAGTTCCCCATTAGATTGGCTGTGCTCTCATCCCACCCAATGTCCCTGGTCTGCATCCCACAGACCGTCCCACCATGCAGCCACCTCCAGGGATAACCAGGGACTGCCCCCCACCCTCCATAGCTCTGGGGCCAGGGAGGCTCCCAGCAGAGCTCTGCGAATCCTCTCTATCCCACTGGTGATGCTCCCCTGGGAAATGATGGGGAAGGGGACAAGGGGCTCCCCTCCAGGACACAGAGTGAGGGACATGTCCCTTCCCACAGCCACGGTGTTGGAAATGGATGGCTTCCCTGCCATGGTGCTCCTGTGTCCTTTTCGTGATGAAGGGGCAAAGGAAGTTGGGGAAACCCCCTCAGGGCCATCTGGCCATTCTGAAGGACCATGTGACCAGTAGGTGTACTGGGAGGAAACTGGAACGGCTGTCTCTGGGGAGGAGCATGGCCCCTCCTTTGGGATAAGGCTTTTTGGGGGCTGAACACTGGCTTGGGGGTCAAGCAGCATTTTGGGATGTTGAGCACTAGGTCAAGGGGCTGAGCAGCATTTTGGGGAGCTGGCAGCTGGTTTGGTGGTCAAGCATTGTTCTCCCTTGGGGCTCGATACCAGATTTGGGGCTTGCTGTTTTGGGAGGCTGAGCACCAACTTGAGGCTCAAGCACTGTTTTGGGGCCTGAACTCCAGTTTGGGGTCTGGCAGCAGCTCACTGGCTGGTTCAGGGGCCTGAGCACTGTCTTGGGGGTCAGGCACTGTTTTGGAGGGCTGAGCACCATCTCAGGGGTCAAACATCTGTCTGGGGTGTTCAGCACCTACTCAGGGGTTCAGTGCTGGCTTGGGATGAGCCCTGGTTTGGGAAGCTGAGAGCCAGTTTGGCCACCAAGCAGCAGTTTGTGTGGCTTAGCACCATTTCAGGGGGCTGAGTATTGGCTCAGTATTGAACAGTGGTTTGGGGGGTGGTTAAGCACTGTTCCAGGGCTGAGCCCCAGTTTGAGGGTCTGGATCCTTCCTGAGGGGGCTGGGGGGGCACCCCACTGAGGGTGTGATCCTATCTCCTGTCCCATAGTGGGGTCTGGCAGTGCCAGGGCAGAGGGTTTTTCCTGCTCTGTCTTTGCTCCCTGTCCTCAGCACAGAGGAGCCTCTGGATGGGGAGGATCAGGAAAAGCTGGCTCTAGGTGCCCTTGCTGTGCCAAGTGTGCGGGCCTGTCCCAGCCTTTCCCTGCCTCAGTTTCCCTCCTGCAATAGGAGCAGAGCATCCCCCTTCCTCTTCAGGGGTCTCCCCTCTGCCTCCTGCCCACAGTGTCCTGTCTGCTCTCCCACTGGGCATCCCTGCCCAGACAAGTAGGGATGGGAAGGGTCATCTCATCCCCACACCCAGGGGCTGGGTGCTGGTACCTGGGTAATGCTGGGTACCTGGAGCATCCCTAAGTGTTCCCCTGGGAACTCAGGTGTGCAGGGTGTCCTGGCAAACCCTCACACAGCCAGCTCTATGCTGGAGCCTCAGCCTGCTCTCCCAGAGGTGTTTGCAACCAAAAATGGACTCTACCTGCCTGGAGCAGGGTGGGCCTCCAGCTGGCACCACTGTGTGAGGAAGGGTGTGGTGGCTGCAGGGGCACTGTCCCCTGCCAGCTGAGCTGCTGCCATCGGGCTGGGGAGAATCATGCTCCTCTTCCCAGGGGTCTGCAGGTCTGGGGAGGTGAAGAGGAGCCCAAGATGCCTCCATCCGTCAGGCAGGGAGGGCATGTGCTCACTGTGTGCTTTGCAGGTCACCTTGAACCCTGCTGGCCCCAGCTGGCCTGGGGACCCTTCTGACACCGTGCCCATGCCTGGGCCAGCAGCAGCTGCACCATCCCCTCTGCCCCAGGCAAGGCAAGAGGATGGGACAGGGCTTTTTCCTGGCCTCAGGGTCATGGTGTGTCCCAGGGCTTGTACCTTGTGGCAGCACCAACTCTGGAAGCACCCTTGGGCTCCTTTCTTCCTGGGGGGTGCAGCTCTCCCCCTCCTTGGATGCTCCTCCCCATGGGTGGGGGACAGATCCAGAGCAGGAGGAGGATGCCTATGGCTCCGTGCCCAGGGACTGCATCACCCTGACAGAGTTGTGGCAGTGTCATGGCCCCACAGGCTTCCCAGGATGTGTTGATACTGGGAGCTGGTCAGGGTGTGATGATGGCAGGTCTCCTCATCGGAGAGGGATGCCACTGGGGACACTGGTGTCTCCAAGTCCCATCCTGGAGGACAACATCATGCTCTTCCATCCCCTGGTTGGCTTTGCCCTGGGATGCTATTCTTGGCTGCACCCCCAGCTGCTTCCCAAAACTCTCCTGGGGGATGACCATGGGGTGAGGCATCAGGGGTCTCCCTGTGTCCCCCCCAGACCTGCCCAGGAACCCCATCCCAGAGCTGGAGTCAGTGCCCTGTAGTGGGGAGCAGCTCCTGGGTCCCTCAGGAGCAGATGCACCACACCCAGCCTCACTGCCCCCGAGCACACACTATCATTTATTGAGTGGAAATAAGGAGAAACTTGGAAATTCTGGGTTGGAGAAAGGCCTGGAGGTGCTGGGGGGTGGGAAGGGACACAGTGCCCCAGGCCAGGATGACGTATCCTGGGTGATGCCGGGATGCTGAGAGCATCCCCATGAGTATTCGCCTGGGAATGCGGCCGTAGGTGTGCTAGGGGGGCTGGGTGCTCCAAAAGACACAAACCCTCTGAGCCCTCAAGGCTGAAACTGCCACGAACTCATCTGAAGGGTGAAAATAAAATAGCTGTGGGGCGAGAAGGGTGCGTGGCCACATCCCTGGCCAGCTTTNNNNGATGGTCCCTCGGCAGCAAAGCTGCCCCTTCCGCATCGATTACCCGGGCCGGCCGTTTAACGATCGCTTTCCGGGGTTAATTAAACTCTCCTCGCCGAGGGCGGCTGTACCTGCCTGCAGCCCTGATGCACCCCCCCAANACCAGCCTGTGGCTGGAGCTGGGGTTTGCTTCCAAGTCAAACCTTAATATCCATCCTGGAGTGCGCCGTGGCTGCGCTTCTCCCCGGGGCACCCGGAGCAAGGTCAGCCGCCGAGTCTGGTTGTATCCCACTTCCCAGGCAGCTCGGGGGCTGGAGCAGAGGCTGCCCGGTGTTTTCCCCCGANAACTCATCTGAAGGGTGAAAATAAAATAGCTGTGGGGCGAGAAGGGTGCGTGGCCACATCCCTGGCCAGCTTTGCTTCAGCCACATCCTGTCAGGGGCGNGTTTTTTTTGGGAGCGATCCCCACCGCCTCGCTCCGTGGGGTTGGGTCTGCGCCCACCCATGTCTCTGTTCACAATGATTTTGGAGGAAGGCGTCGAGAGCTCGGCGGCAGACGGCGGCTCCGGAGCAGCACGGGTTGCCGAGCGGGTCGCAGCCCTGCGATTGTCAGGAGTTGCTGCTTTTTGCATATCTAAATGTGCCCTTTCAGCCGGCGCTCTCGGTCGAAACTGCCATCTTTTGCCTCATTGTCAGCCTCGCCGAGGTTACGCATCGTTTGCTGACTCACAGCCTCCTGCTCTAATTACTCGTTCAACTCCCTCCCTGGAGCCAGCCGGCCAGTCCCGGCACATCCCTTCCCGCTGCTGCACCGCCGGCCGGAGGGCTGGAGCCGGGGCATCCGTGCAAAGCCCCTCCCTGCACCCATCCCTGCCCGCGGGCATCGCTCCGCCGCTCCGGGTGCAGCTGGAAGCTGCTGCCCTTGTCTGGCCCGGCATCCCACTGCTCGCACCCCTGGCATGGTTTTGAGGTGCAACCGGGGTCTGCAGCTGGGGCATCCATGCAAACCCCCCTCCCTGCACCCATCCCTGCCCGCGGGCTTTGCTCTGAGTCTCCAAGAGCTTCTCTCCTGGTTGCTTGCTCCAGCTTCCCACACTCACCCCCCCATAACCCTGATGGTTTTGGGGTGCAGCCGGGGCTCGGTGGGGGCTGTCAGGGCAGGCACACGGCACAGCTGGCCCACCATGCCGGGGGAGCTCCGGGCTGCCATCCCCCGAGGCATCACCCCGCTGAGGGATGCTGGCTCCCACGCACCCTCTGAGCTTCCCAGGAGCTTCCCAGGAGCATCCCGAGTGTGCGGCCCCCCCGGGCCCAGCCCAGCCCGGCCCCCCTGGGCGGCAGCGCCGGCGCTAAACCCGTAAGCTGAGCCTCTTTGATCCCCGCCCGATACGATCAGCTGCCGATCAGCTGCCGGGAAGCTCTGAGCCGGGCCCAGCGTGATTTCCAGCGCCGTGGAGATTTGAACAGACGCTGCAATTACCGATGGGATCGGGCTGGTCCCGCTCTTGGCCTGCTGCTCCGTGCTGGCTGGGGTCCTGTCTGCCAGAAACAGGGAAAGCACTAGCTCTGACCTTTTTAATATTATTATTTTTATGATCATCATCAACATCAAACTGTCCCCCCATCCCAGGCTTGCCATCACTGTCACGCCAGTGGGAAGAGCCTGCTCTCCTATCCAGCACCTCCCTTCTCAAATCCTTACACCTTCAAAGGAGAGGAGACCCAAACTCACCCATCCCAGCAACCCAGATGGATGCAGGGGCTCAATTTAGCTTTAATTAACTTGATTTTTTTATCTCCCTCTGGTTTTGATCGGTAATATCGAGGCGGAAACAACATCCCTGCAAATCCATCTTGCTAAGGGAGGTGAAACCAAGCCGGGTAATCCGGTGGTAAGGACAGCGCTCCGGCGGGTAATGCAGTCGTGCTTGCCTTGGAAGAGGAGATATTTTATATATTTATATACCAAGGAAAAAAAGAGCCGTGTATGTGTTTGCACAGGCTTTTGCCTGTCACAGAATGGTCCAACCACGCATCTTATCTCGTAAAGCCATATTTTGGCCCTTTTTTTTTCCCCCCAAGAAAGTGAATTTTAAGCGCCAGGAGACAGTGATGGTTTCTTTGGAGCTGTTAGGATCTGCCATGTACAATAAATCTGTCTTAGTTTGTGGATTATTGGCCCAATAGACCGTAACAGCTCTGTCAGCCCCTCCTGGCGTGCTGTGTCCGGCGAGCTCAGCCTTTGGTGGGTTTTCCTGGTTTTTTTATTATTTTTCAGCAGGAATTTGCTAAGGATTTTTCTGTGCCATGTGCGTGTACAGCAGCTGATAGGGAATTCGCAGGAGCTCAGTAACATTCTTAGGTTTTGGGGTTGTTTTTTTGCTTTTTAAAAATATTTCCTCTCTGGAAAAACCCAAAGGCACAAAGTCCAAACCCCCAAAACAGGATGGAGAGGAGGGCAAAGCCTTCTCTGCCAGAGTGCGTCCAGCCAGGGGCTGCCTCCCCAAAACTTGTGTTGGTTGAAAATGAGGTTTTACTGAATAGGGTTTTAATGCTTTCCAGTAGGATTTTCCCTGGATGGCCCCACTCCTGCCGGCCCTTGTTCCCAGTCCACTGTGCCTGATCCAAGCCTGGAAAAACAGGATTTCCCGGGGATGGCGTGGGATGATATGCTGGCCCCTCCAGCCTTACCGGGCTGCATAGCACACGCTCCTCTCACCCTCAGCCTGAATTCGAGGGGGTCTGAACCCCCCAGAGTGGGGGGAATCTGCAGCTGGTCCTGCCCAGTGACAGGCACTCTCTGGTCCTGCTGCTCAGCGCGGTCTCAGCGTGGCCTTGGGTGAGGATGTGAGGTGAGATGTGGGGTGCAGGTATAGGGCAAGATGTGGGGGTGCACAATCATCATGGCATGAGAAGTGGAGCGGAAACCAGAGTGGGGTGCAAGTGTGGGGCACGGGTTGCAGGTGCAGACAGCAAGGTGTGGGTACCAGGCTGGTGGGGGGAGTGGATCTGCTGTAGGGCTGGGGGACTCACATGTCCTTAAGGAGAGCAGGAGGAGGCGTGTGGGATTTGGGATGGGGAGAGGGCAGGCTGAGCGCACTGGGACAGGGCTGGCGGGGGTCCCCTGGCACGGAGGGGTGTCCCCTGGCACGGTGTCCCCTGGCACGGTGTCCCCTGGCAGGGCGGGCAGTGCTGCCAGCCGGGGATGTCTGTACATCCCCCCGGGCACAGTGCTGGGGGAGCTGCTCTGCTCCCAGCGGCTCCGTAAGCCCATTAAGAGCTCAGGGAGCCTTACACCTCGGGGGGCTGCAGCAGGGACTTGCACTGCTTCAGCTTAAACCCCTTGAGCTGAAGCGGGGGAGCTGCTGCAGGGACACGAGGACGCCCGTGGCCATCCTCTGGAGACACCCATCCTGAATCCCCGTCGTGGGTGCTGGCTGCAGCCCTAGCAGCAGGATTTCCTTTTGTTGCATTGTTAAAATGCATCATCAGGGTGAAAAAGTACATTTTTTTGTGTGAAAAATCCTCAGAGGAGGATGTTCCCCTTCTGGGTGCTGTCGTTCAGCATCATGGTGTGCAGGAGAAAAGTGCAGGGAGGGTAGGTAGGTCCATCTGGGATGGGGAAGCCACACTGGTTGAGGGGAACCTGGTCAGGAATTGCTTGGGAATTTTTCTACCTTAACCAAGATGCGCCTTATGTCAAAAAGTGTCAGAAACTATGATAGTAGGAAACTCCCTTCTCCCCCATCAGACAGGTCTTTATGAAGCTTGTGGGATGGAAACAGCTTTGTCAGAACACTGAGGGAGATGTTGTGGACAGTCCCTAAAATTCCAGTGGCACATTCCAGACACAAGGATTGGTTTCTTTTTGTTGAATCCATCACCACCAAGTCCATATGTGCTGGTGCTCTAGCTTCTTGGGGCATGGATTCTGTGGGCACTCCCTGCCCAGCTCATCCCACCGCCTTGCTCAGGCTCATCCTCCATGGATCATGCCACTGAGAGCAAGGTGCAGGACCCTCTGGCACGGGCAACAGGGAGGAGGATGGGATGGAGGAGGCTGGGGAAGCAGCAAGTCAAGGAGGATGTTCATCATGGAAGCTGAGAATGGGCAGTGGGAACCCCTTTGGTTGGGAGCCCTGTGCTCTGGAGTTTCCCTCCCATGCCAGGATCTTACCAGTGCTGTGGGAAGACCCATCCGGAGATGGAGATATGGCTCTTGGGTTTAGAAGGGATCAAACCCTTCCCTGGTGAGGGAAGATGGTTCTCTTGCAGGGGGGTCGCCAATCCGGCAGGCAGGTCCTGAGAGCAGGCTGGGAGCCCTGAACCCACCCTGGGCTTGCTGGAGAAGGGCTGGATCACCACGTGGCAGTCACCAACTACATCCAACTTGCTCCTTGTCATTCCAGCCTGCCACCTGGGCAGTGAGGGAAGGCAGCAGCATTGACACCTTGCTCTGGTTTTAGTGTAGCCCCTCAGATCTTGGGGCCAGCAAGGAACAGTGAGCCCAGGCAGAGGCTGACACCCTGCAGTCAGTGCCCACAAAGCATGTCTCCAGTGCCATAAGCCCTTTCCAGCTCCCACCAAGGAGTGTTTCCTCCATGCTTCAGCTTCCCCAGGCTTGGTCTTGTGGCCCTTCCCTATCTTTCTCTGTGTTGTGACAGCTTGTAGATGGGCTTTTCCATGGCTGCTCTCCTCAAGGTCATAGAGTGAACCTCTGTTTCTTACTGTGAGTCCTGCAGCTCTTTCAGCTGAGGGTCCTCCAATCCTGGCTCATGCTGGGGCTGGTGGTGGTGATGGTGACCCCTCCTTGTTCCCAGGACTCCAGCTCTGCTTTCCAAATGTCCTGGAGGTGGTTCTTTAGGATCTGCCAGCTTCCCCCATGTTGCTTGTGCTTTGTAAAAATTATCGTAGAATCAGAAAATGCTTTGGGTCAGAAGAGACTCTCTCATTCCACCCCCTGCCATGGGCAGGGACACCTTCCACTAGCCCAGCTTGCTCCAAGCCCTGTCTAACCTGGTCTTGAACACTTCCAGAGATGGGGCAGTCACAGCAATCTGTGACACCCTCACAGGGAATTTCCCTCTAACATCTTACCTGCCCCTGCCCTCTGTCAGTTTAAAATCCTTGTGCCTTGTCCTGTTAGAACAGGCCATGGTGAGAAGTCTTTATCCACCCATCTCCCATGCCCCCTTCATGCACAGAAAGGCCACGGTGGGGTCTCATGGCTGTGCAGGACCCCCATGGACAATCCGAGTGTTCCATAGCAATCCCAGTGTTTCTGCAGTCAGACTGATATCTGATCAAATACAGAAGCTGGGCCTTGGTACAACACCTCCCTGCCCTGCCACCCCATCACAGGCCTGGAAGTTTTCTAGGAACAGTATTCCAGGAACAGGTTTCCTAAACTCTTGCCAGCAGGTTGCCCAGCAGTGCTGTTTTTCTATCCCCTAGTGCCATGTATGGGGAGGGAAGATGCCTTTCATTTCAGACTGATTCTTGGAGAAGCATTAAGAACCAAGAGAGATATCCAAGAGGAATCTCTGAAGGACTGCTTGGCTTGGGTCAGTCCATTGTGTCCTCTGGCCTCAGGTGTGTTTGTTCACCTGAGAACACGCTGTGTGTTGGGTGCAGGTCTCCCCAGCCATGGTCCTGGTTGAAGGCAGACCCTGTGTCTGAGGACATTTGGTCACCCCTGATGGCAGTGTTGCAGTGTCTCCACCATCAGCCAGGATGGGGCATCCTTGGGGCTCTCTGGTCCCCAGGATGTGGTACAATCCCTGCCTGTGGCTCTGCTCTCCAGGAGGATGAGGTGGTGGTTGCTCCTTGGGATCCAGCAGGTGCAGAAGGGAGGAGCATCATCTTCCTCTTGATCCCAGGTTGCTCCAATGTGCCCGTTTGTTTGGGTGCTGCATTAACAAGGTTTCCTGGACTGCCCTTGCCCTTGAGTGTGCGGTTGGCTTGGGAGATCTGGGTCTGGTGCTGTGACCATCCAACATGGAAAAGCTCAAGGAAGGGAACAAGACAGTGAGGGGTGCAGGAGACCTGAGCACCAGTGACACCAGCGCCTGAGGTGTTCCCTAGGGTGAACCAAAATGGTGGAGCACCTGCCAAGCATCCCAGTCCTGGAGGTGTTGGCAGCAAGTGTCCCCATCCTCTGGCACCCAATGTCCTGGGCAGCACCCTTCCCTCTGCCAGGGCTCCAGCACTGTCCTTTTGCTCAGCACCTTCCAGCCTGCTTGCCTGTACTGCCTGGACTTGTCCTGTGCTCTCTGGTTCCATCCCTAATGCCTCCAGCAGGATCTGGCTTGCAGCAGGGGTCAGTCACCTGTGATGTCTTGGGGAGCAGGAAGCTCTCGGGGTGCACAGCAGCCAGCTCAGCTTGTGTCTGAGCTAGAGAGCACCAGGGTTTGCTCTGTGTTATTCTGGATCTAAAAGGAAAAAAAAAAAGGGATTGCTCTTTCCCAGTTCCTGCATTTCCTGAGAGCAGCCTAGCTCCTAGCTTATCTTCAGACAGCCTCAGGGGTATTCCCTTGGAGTTTGGGAGTTTAATCAGGCATTGCTGGGGCATGTGAACTCTGCGGCGAGTCGCCGTTCCCAGGGAGGGGAGCGCCTCTCGCAGATATTTGGGTTGGCGTGCCTGGGCTGGGGGCTGGGCTGGCTGGGAACGCACTGCTGCTTTTCCTGGGGATGGGAATGGCGGGGGGTGACGACCTGCCTGCCTGGGAGGATTGTGGGTAGGCTGCCGTGGGCAGGGTGGGTTCCCCTGGACATCCCCGAGGCGGGGCTGCCTGGCCTTCGCTGTGCTCCTTTGAACCTTTCATCCCCTCCAGCCCTGCCTCTGCCACCTGCCTCTTTTCCTCTCAAACCCATGGATTTTCTTCGTAGCATCCTAGGCTGGAGCTTCTGATTATGACCTGGCGCCCTTCTTCTGGCCCCTCTGGCCATAACCTGCTCCTGCTGCTCGTTTTATTTTGGGTGATTTTGAACTGGGCAGAGAATCAGAATTCCAGTGGAAATGCCCAACGCCAGGCTCTGCTTCACCGGTGGAATCGAGGGCTTTGTTGCTGGCTCTTTTGCAGGCAGTATTTCTTTTTTTGGGGGCTGGATATATTTCTGGCAAGTAAAATGACGGATGCTCTGTTTCGTTTCCAGTGGCAGCGTTTCAGATTCCTTGCTCCAGGGCAGGAGCCGAGCGAACTCCGATTCCAGAGCAGCTCTGGTACCTTGGCAGCTTAAAGGCCACGGGGTTTGCTTGAATGACAAGCGGTGCTGAGCGTGGGGAAAGCTCGGGAGAGGCAGTTTTGTGCTCATGCCTTCCATCTCTTGTAGGAGCGAGATCCCACGGAGCGGAGAGGCATCTTTATCCTGTCTTCCTGCTCTGCAGGCAAACTGGGAGGTGGTGAAAAGATGTGGAGAAGGATGGCAAGCCCTGCCATGAGGGGATACTCTTTGCATCACTGCTGTGGAGAGGGGGAGAAGCAAAGTCTTGAGGCATTTCTGTGTCTTCTCCCTAGGAGCATCCTCTTGGATGCTCTTAGCCCAGCTCTGCCTTCCCTTGTACCTGTCTCAGCAGGATAGAATCATAGAATCATGGAATGGTTTCGGTTGGAAGGGACCTCAAAGCTCATCTCATTCCCACCCCCTGCCATGGGGAGGGACACCTTCCACTATCCTGGGTCTCTCCAAACCCCATCCAACCTGGCCTTGGAAACTTCCAGGGATGGGGCTGCCACAGCTTCTCTGGGTGACCTGTTCCAGTGTCTCACTAGGGCCTCTGTAGTGATCCAGGTGCAGATCTCAGGGGCTGGCTGAGCTGTGCCCTGTGATGTTGGTGAGCTCCAAGCTACCAGGGCTGGCCTGCTGTTGGCATGCTGCAGTGCTGAGGATGAGGTATGAGGGATGGGAGTCCACAGCCCAGGGGGTCAGAGCAGGCTGGGGACCTGTCTTCTTGAAACTACCCAGCTTTTTTTGGCTTGTCTGCATGGACCTGAGACACGTGTGGGTCTGGGCAGGGTTTGCCTATCCCTCTGAGAACTCCCCTGCACTTGGTTTTGGTGACAGGGGGAACCCAGACTGCTGCCTGCCTCCCAAAACCTGTACCCCAAAACCTCTCAAGCCTCTCTGGCCCACTGGGCTTACTGGAAGCAACTCCCCTGGGCACCAGAGGGGATGGGATGGTGCCAGCCCCATCACTGTGGTGAGTTTTGGCTGGGCTCAGCAAGGCTGTGGGGCTGGGAAGAGACCGACTCGGACTCCCTAAGGGCTGTGGGGTGCCTCACTGCCCCCTCCCAAAGCTGAGCTGGTCTTTGCCCCGCCAAGCCCTGGCCAAGCAGCCTTCCTCCCCTTTTTCTTCTTCCTCCTATTTCCCTCCTGCCAGCGAGGCCAAGCAAAACGCGGTGCTGACCAAAAATAACAACCGCCGGCAGATCCAGACAATGGATAAACCCCTGGTGAGGGCGAGGGCGACCCGAATCCTCCCAGAGGAAGACGGGATTATTCGCCGTCCTCTTAGACATCTGTCAATAGCTGCCGTCTGCGGACCCGCTTTCTGACAAGGCCGGCGGCTTTCCGACGGGGCCGTCGCCTTCCTGCTGGGAAAAGTGGTTCTTCCAAAGCGGTTGCCTTGAGGAGCAGGGATCGTGGGCACTTGGGATCACCGAGCACCATAAGGTCCCCACCACCCATTAATGGCCAAACTTAAAAGCACTGAGCTGGCCCCAATGCTGTCAAGTGGTGACAGTGACACAGGTGCTGGCATGGGTGCACCAGCCCATCCCAGCGCCAACTTTCCTGGGATCTGGAGCAGCCTCTGTGCTCTGCCACCATGGAGCTGCCTGGTGGGATGTGGAGGGATGAGGTTTTGAGAGAGCTGGGAGCACAAGGGGACCTCTCCAGGCTGGAGCTATTCTTGAAGGCACTCATGGATTTGGGCACTGCTGGAGGAGGCACTTGTGGTGGCACTCATGGATTTGGGCACTGCTGGAGGAGGCACTTGTGGTGGCACTCATGGATTTGGGCACTGCTGGAGGAGGCACTTGTGGTGGCACTCATGGATTTGGGCACTGCTGGAGGAGGCACTTGTGGTGGCACTCATGGATTTGGGCACTGCTGGAGGAGGCACTTGTGGTGGCACTCATGGATTTGGGCACTGCTGGAGGTGGCACTTGTGGTGGCACTCATGGATTTTAGGCACAATCGGAGGTGACACTTGGAGGTGGCACAAACAGATTTGGGCACCATTGGAGGTGGCACTTGGAGGTGGCACATATAGATTGGAACATCATTGAAGATGGCACTGATGGCTTTGGGGCTCTTTGCCATCCAGTATTCCCATGTGACTGTGCCTACAACTTTTCCCCTTGTTTTTAATTAGCTTCCCTTCACTCTGCCCATGCCAATGGGTCTCCCCGTGACCTGGCTGTTGGTCAGACCCCAAGTAATTGACGCTGTAATCGCCCCATCTGTTAACAGAGCGATTCATACATCTTAGCTTGGCCTGGGCAGGCCATGTGTGGGTCTCCCCGGGGCAAAGCCACCTTCAGCCCCCCAGCTCTTTGGGGGTCCTGCTGGGATGCCCGTTGTTTTTAGCATCTGCCACTGGGCAGCGCCTGCCCCTGCCCACCTGTCCCCGATGCCTGGGGGTCATTCTGCCTGGTCCCCTGAACCTCACAGCCCTGACTCACCTCGGGGACCTCACTTGGTGGACAGAACTAGATGGGCCAAAGAGTCCCTTCAGGAAGGTCTAGAAGGGATTTGCAGAGGACAGGGGGGTTCTGCCGGGCTGGGATTGATGGCGCATCTCCGGGGCGATGCCAAGCCGGGGGGAGTGGGCGAGCGGCAGAGCCGTGCCACGGCGCGTGAATGTCAGATGCTGCTTGGCTGCGAGCTGGGCTCGTGCGAGAGCAGATCTGTTCAATCCCATTTGGAGAGGGGGGAGAGNGGGGCGGGGGGGGGCTCTTCCCCAGGCTCAATCTGGTAGGTTTTAGTTACAGTCGTTTTAGGATTTGGGCAGCGAATTGGTGCAGCTTTGGCACAGGGGGGGATGGATGAGCACCGAGGCTGCCAAGCCTCCCTCATCCCCCGGAATTGGGGAAGGGGGGGAACCACGCAGGTGGGTGCAGCCCCCGGGCTGAGCAGTGTGGCCATCACCCGGCTCTCTGGGCAGCAGCTGGGCGAGTGGAGGAGGGGAGGAGGTGCCTGGCGTTGTCCGCAGGGCACCCGCAGCCCTGCAATGCTCGGGTGGACGCTTCAAATCGCGTTATCTCCATAACCGCCCGGCTCTGGCCGCTCCGAGTGGCAGCGGAGATAAGTGGATTTCTAGGGAGCGCCTGGTCGTCTGACATTTAAGACTCCTTAATCCGTAACCACCACCCCGCGGAGGCAGGACGCAGCCACATCTCCCAGCTGGGGCAGCCCCGGGCGCAGGTCGGTCCCTGCGGTGGTGGCTCCAGCTGTGCCAGGGCCACAGGGTGAGGTTCAAGGATGTGCATGGAGGCAGTGGTGTCCCTGGGCACTTCCTTGTCCTCTCCACAATGATAAGCTCCTTGGGAGTCCAGGGCACATTGGTGATAGGCTCTGGGGTGTCTTCTGAGTCAGGCATCCGAGTGTGGCTGTGCCAGCAGATTGGGAAGCCTGCAGCAGCCATGGGGCTACGTGGAAAAACCCAGCACCCGTGGGAAAAAATATGCACCTGCTGGATCCCTGGTGGAGGGAGCCCTCCTGGAGAGGTAGCATCACCTCCTGCCTGCTCAGCAGGATGTGGCATGGCCTCACCATGCTGTCCCTGAGGATGTGCCTGGCAGGACACATCCTGCCCCATCCTGTGTATGTGTCCAGAGTTGCTCCTGGGGGACATCACCGGGGCTGAGTGGCTGCCTGCGAGAAGGAGACGGGTGAAAGCCACTCTGTGCACCATGACGATTTGCCATCTGCTTCCAGGGCAAACTCCAGATGCTGGATTTAATCTTCCATAGCCTTTTTAATTCAGGAGTTGGCTTCTTAACATCCCTCAGTGCCACCTCGGCAGCAGAGACAAGCGGAGTGGCTGCCACGACTGGCCCTTTGAAGGATGTTCTGGAGCACAAGAGATGAACTATGTCTGTGTGAGTTGCCCATCTGGCAACCTGTCATACCTCGACCCGTCATACCTCTGGCTCTTTAACCCACCCAGGGTGAGCCTGAGCATTCACAGCACTGCCCAAACCTCCCCCAGGCCTGGGTGTCCTCTTGATGTCTGGAGGAAAGGTGGTGGGTGATAGTAACTTGCATGGTACATCCAGGAGTGGATCTTCTGGCTGGACCAGTTTGTGGGAGGATGAATGCGGGGGGCAGAGCCTGCGGGCTGTTGGGTTGACAGAGGTGATGGCTCACAAACAACAGGCTTGTCTTTGCCTCAGGCACCTGGTTATCAGGCACCATGGCTGGGTGTCCTGTTGGGATAATCAGCCTTGGGAGATCATGGATTGATTTCTCTCTTGGTTCACCTGCTGCTGGACATCTGGCTGGTGAGGCTGGGATAAGACATCACCGCCTGTTTCAGCTGACCTGTGTCACCTGGTGGAGGGAACAGCAGGTTGGACTGTGCTGTGGAAATGGGCACCTGGGAGCTGAATCAGCTGTTGCAGGGCTGGGGTCAGAGCTGCTGTGAACCTTGTTCTGGTGAGGCTTGTTCTGGTGGGGCTTGTTCTGCTGAGCCTTTGACCTGGGTTGCTGCTGGACGTTCTGGCTTGTGACAGTGCTACAGGGCCATGTGCTGTCCTACCCACTGGGTGTCATTCCCAGGATGTGTTTCAGACACCAGGATGCCTCCAGGGTATCTTGTCTCCCCATGCATCGCCTCCACCACCTATGTTCCCGTGCTCCTGGCCATCTCAAGGTTCTTCCCACTGTTGGCCAGGGCAGCTGAGGAGCACAGGGACCACCTCCAGCCCCTCTTTGGAGCTGCAAGGGGAAGGTACCTCCGGTTGCAGCCTCCCTTGGCCTACATCTTTCCTGGGATGCCCTTGAGAGGGGCATGTGCTGGTGGTGGGCGCCCTGCTTTGGTCGGTCCATGGCATGGCTGAGTCTGTCCATCCATCTGTCTGTCCATCCATCAGGAGGGAGTGATGGTGGTGGGGAGGAGGTGGGGGCCATGCTGGGCGGGCGGCCACGCGGCGAGGGGGAGGAAGTGGGGACAAAAACGCGGTGGAGGGGACAATTGCAGCCTTTCTCCAGGCTGAAAAGACGCTGGGGTCCCTTCCGTCCTTGTCCTCCGTCTGCTGCGGGCAGACAAAGCCACCGCCCCCAGTGCCCACCCAGCGCCCAGGGATTAGAAAAAAGGCGAATTTTGATTTTGTCCTTTTGTTTCCGGAGCCCGGGAGCAGCTCGGCTTCAGCTCTGCTGCTTTCTTCTCCCTTTACGCCGTGTCTGTGCACGGCTGACCAACCGGCGGCTGTTCTGGGAGGAGGGTGATTTATTTAAAATTAAAGGAAAGCAGAAGTTCTTTCTTGAAGACGAGACTTTTTAGGTCGGCGGGAGCTGATGGCTTTCCAGCCATGCAGTGAAAACACAGGGGAGCCAGCTGGAATTTGGAGCTTGTCATTTTTTTAGGAGAAGCAAAGCTCCTCTCCTGCTCCCCTCTGACAGTGAATGGTGCCTGCAACTGGGGGGACTCTCAGTCCATTGGCTGGCAGAGGTTTTTCCGGACCACCAGAGACGATCCTTTTGCAACCTTTATTTATTTTGGCATTGTCAGGACTATTGCAGAGCAGTCCCCTGTATGCTGGGGTGCAGGGAGCCCTGGGGCAGGGTGAAGGAGGTGAGGGATAGTGTGGTGCTGAGAGCTGGAGGAAGACCCGGGGAGAGGGGTATCCCATTTTTTCCCTGCCAGGGCCATGGGAGAGCACAGCTGCCTTGACCCATCTGAGCATTCCAGGCTGGTGGGAGGCAAGTCTTTGGGGTGACCCATGGAAATCATAGAATCAGGATGATTTGGGTTTGAAATATCCTTAAACATCATCTCATTCCACCCCCTGCCATGGGCAGGGACATGTTCCACTAGACCAGGTTACTCCGAACCCTGGAGTAACTGGGTAACCCTGCAATCTGGTCTATAACATTTCCAGGGATGGGGCAGCCACATCTTCTCAGGGCAACATACTCCAGGGGTGCTGTCCCTCACCCTGGGACCCCATGGCCTGTGGACCCTGGAGGGGTTGGCTGCAGAGGAGGAACAGTGTCCTGCAAAGGGTTGAGAACCCCTGGGTGTGGGTTGGGGCCTCCCGACCTTGGTGGTGTCCCCTTGAACCCTGGCGTCCCTCCAGGCTGTTAAGCTGCCCCGTGCAAAGACCCGGGCGAGGGAGCCCATCACGTGCCCCTTAATGCGGCGGCCGGGACTAAGCACCTTCTGACAGGGACCCAGATGACGCTGCCCGGCGCCTTCCCCAAGGGATGGGGGCCGGAAAAGGGGCAGGAACGGGACGGAGGAGGGGGTGGGCCTCACCGTCTTTACTCGGGTCAATCATAAAGAAGGGATTAAGATCATTAATTCCTCCCCCCGCTGCAATTAACGACGGGGCCGGGCAGCGGCTGGCGAGGAGCAGCGGTATCTGCTGTGCTGGGTGGTCCCGCGGTGTCAGGGTGGGGGACACCCCCTTCTATGTGAAGTAGCCACGTACCCTCAGCACCCCGGTCTGGGATGCCTGGCGAGGACAGTGTGGGGACAGACCCGTCCCAGCTGGCACGGCCGCGGTGTCCGGCGCCTGCTGGCGCAGTGGCCCCGGGGGCTGGAGGGCAGCGCCGGGTGGTTGCAGATGGTGGGAGCTGGCGGAGGAAAAGCGGCGGCCGGGACAATGGCGGGATTGTGCGGTGGCGCCGCTGGCACAGCTCGGAACGGCTCGGCACGGCTCGGCGCCGCACCCCGTGCCAACAGCGGGCACTGCCTTGCGCCGCTGGGGCTGAGCACGGCCACGGCGCTGTGTCCGGGGTCGCTGTGGGTGCGGGGAGTGGCATCGGATGGGCGGGGGTGGCCCTGTCCCGCAGCCGCGGGTGCTCGGGGGGGCTGTGCCAGGCTGTGCAGCCATCGCCCCGGTGGGAGGGGGCTGCCAGCGGGGACTCAGAGCTGCTGGCACCCGATCCATGTGGCATGGTGGGACCAGCCAGGGGGGCTGGATGGTATGTCTGGCTGCAGAAGAAGATGGGAACTGGTGGAAATGGTAACCACGGCGTGGCTTCAGCTGATGTCCTCCCCACTTTGGCACCTGGAGCCCGCTGTGGGGCCGTGGGGAGACCCATGCGGGCAGGACCCAGCTCTTTGCCAGGGCAGTGCAGAGCATCTCCAGCAGTCGTGGCTGGAGACCCCCCCGTACTTCCCCGGCACCCCGCGCACGGCGGTTCTGACGGCACAGGGCGAGCGGCCGGGTGGCAAATCCCGGGCCGATGTGGCCGGGCGCTGGGCTCCCCGCACGGCGCGGGGCGGGCGGAAGAGGCGCAGGGCCGCAGGAAAGGCGGCCGCGGGCAGGCGTGAGATAACACCACCGGGCGCTTTATCTCACATCCTCCCGTCCGGTGCTTTTCCTGCCGCGCTCCCCGCTCCGGCCCCAGCGCCCGTTGCTGTCGGCACTGAGGTGTGACCCGTCCTAAGGTCTCCAGGGACAGGTTCCCCCACCTCCCTGGCAGAGGGGACGAGTGATTCAGCTGCATGGCAGCAGCTCGCCCATCCTCCCAGCACCCCGTCATCCCTTTGGGGTGCACCCCACCCCACGGCTGCCCAGCATCCCCCCGCCTGGCGTGGAGCAGGATGCTGGGGAAGGGCAGCCCGTCCTGCCGCCGCAGTCCTCCCTCTCCATGTGGCCTGGCGAGCTCCCGGCTGGAGCCCAAGCCCTGCATCGATCCGCGCTGCATCTTAAATCCCGCAGCAGCTGAAGCAAGCGATTTTCAGCGCCAGGGCGGGGGGGTTTCTCCGTGGGCGAGCCGGCTCTGGCACCGGAGTGAGACACCGGGGCTGCTTCCGCAGCCGGTACCACTGTAGCTGGCACAAGGACCTTGCCCTCATCAGCGTTTTAACGACGACGCCCAAGCTCTGTCTGTGGGAAAGGGCCCTCTTGGGCTGTTGTGGGGTTCCTGGGGTTGCACTGGAGAAGGGGATCCAAAGGGTGATGTATGAGCAGGAGTGGGGTGTGGGGGTGCAGGGATGCCCCTTGGTCTGCTGCATCACCCCTACACAGGAGTGAGGGTCCCAGCAGAGTTCTCAACACATGGCTCCATTCCTGTGTGGGCTCCGGAGGGGAGGGTGCCGGGATAGCCAGGATGGAGGGATGGGGTGGGCGAGGGACCTCCTCCCAGTGCCACCCTCCCCCAGCTGCCACCAGGGTGGGGACGTGGGTTCCTGCTCCACTAAGCCCTGCAGCTTTTCTCCTCTAAAGCCTGATTACTTGGCGGTGCCTGTGTGCGTGCGTGCTCGGGAGGGAGGAGGAGGAGGAATTTCACAACAACAAGTGTTTGCAGCCACACTGGGCCCAGCTGCCCCGGAGTCGCCCCAGGGACAGCAGCATAGCATCCGCTCCAGGAAGGCTCTTGCTGTCACTGCTGAGCCCATGGCTCTGCTGGAGCAGCCGGGCATGTGTGCTGGGGAATGGCAGGAAGTCAGCACTGGGGCTTGGAGGTGGATGCTGTTGCTCCTTGTGGGGTTGAAGGTGGGCACTGCAGCTCCTGATGAGGCTTGGAAGTGGCTGCTGCAGCTCCCTGTTTGGTTTGGACATGGATACTGCAGTCCTCGGTGAGGTTAGGAGGAGGATACCATGGCTGTCCATGGGATTTGGAAGTGGATGCTGGAAGTGACTCAGAATTGGATGGTGCAGCTGCCTATGGGATTTGGGGCGAACACTGCAGCTGTTGGTGGGGTTCAGAGGATCCCTGTGACTCTTGAAGGTGGACACTGCTGCTCTCCTTCCCCTGCCCAGTACTGGCTCAGGGACAAGGGTCCATGGGGAGAAAGAGGAGCGGGAGGAGAAGGGGTGCAGCTTAGCCTGAGCTGGGTGAGCAGCATCCCTGAGACTGTGGGAGCTGGGGTGTTTCCTCCATGGCACTTGGCTTGGGGGACAAGGGTGGCTGCAGGGTGGGACCTAGGCGCCCCTTGCATAAGCTCCAGCTGCTGGCCAGGAAGCATCCCACTGGAGCCTGTGGTCCCATCCCACTGGAGCCTGCAGTCCCATCCCACTGGAGCCTGTGGTCCCATCCCACTGGAGCCTGTGGTCCCATCCCGCTGGAGCCTGCAGTCCCATCCCACTGGAGCCTGCGGTCCCATCCCGCTGGAGCCTGCGGTCCCATCCGGTGTGGGGCCACTGGAGCGGAGCAGGAGATGAGCCCCGTGACTTCCCTGGGGCTGCTGTCCCTGGGGGAGGAGAGCCGGGCACAGAGAGTCTTTAAGCATCAGAGTGCCATTGCTACCAGGCCAGGACTTCCCCTGTGACCCCCCCCTTGTGTCTGGATGGCGACCCTTTTAGAGAGCAGCGAAACGGATCTCCACCGAGGTCCGTTCCCTGGAGTTCCTTTGTTCGCGGCGCTGAGATTTTCATGGCAGGGGGAGGAAGAGCCGCTTTGAAAAGCCTGTTGGCTCTTGCCAGCGCTAACTCTCTTTTCTTTTCTCCTTCCAGAGCCGCGTGGTGTGTCCCAGAGCCGCAGAGTATGTCTGTGCACTGAGAGCACCCTGAGTCCTCCGCAGCCGCCGCGGGAGGAGACGCCCCGTTGATGCGTGGGCCCGTCTGAGCGTCCCCGGTGGCTGGCGAGCCAGTGCTACCAGAAGGGCTTTGGGGGTCTTTCACCTTGGCATTGGGGTGGG
>VXBB01019591.1:3190-18364 GCA_013399915.1 Illadopsis cleaveri | reverse complement strand
GGTGCGGAGGTGGGAGAGGCGCTGCGCAAGTCGCATCGCGTTTGAAGGAGTTGCGGCCAGGGCAAAACCTCCCCAACGTGCCCTTCGAGGAAGGGGGCTCCCACCGCCTTTCATTATTTGCCAAGAAACGTAAGCCCAGAGGTCCGTGAAATTGTCAGGATGTGTGAAATCAGGCACCGCCGGGCAGCTCTCCTGCACGACCATTTTAAATATTTAACGCGTTNATGTGCGGGGGCATTTTCTTGGTGGGAGTTAAATATACTCGTTCCTTCCCGGGGGCTTTATTTAAGTCCTCCCCGCCTCCTCCACCCCTCTGGCTTTTGACACCTTTTTTATATGGGCTTTATCATGAGGATGGCATCTCCCTCTCGCCTTCCTGATGGCCAGAGAAGCTGGGACTAAAGCACCCCACTCCTCTGCAGAGACGGGCGGGCACATCTGGCTATCAGTGGGTCTCGTTTCCCTTGGGTGCAGCGGAGAGGTCCAGAGGGGGATCCAGCACCGGTCAGTGATGGCACAGCACAAGAAAAAAATAAAATTAAATCCCTCTCCCCAACCAGGTGGCATCTGCAGGTCCTTGGAGCCGAGAGCTTCTGGAGACGGCGGTGGCTGGTTCTGGGTGAGGGGAGGAAGCTCCGGGTGACTCTGACTCACCGCTCGGCAAGATTAATTGCCGGGCGTTGCAGGAGGTTTATCACTGCCACCCGCGCTCGCCGCGTCGCGCCGCGGCTGCGGCTCCTTCTGCCCGGGGAACCGGGGCGAGGAGGGGCCGCTGGCACCCGGGCTGTGTCGGTGGGGCCGGGGTGACCCTGCCAGGGGCAGGCCACGGTGGATATCTCCCCTCCGCACGCCCCAGGAGCAGCCCCAGGCGTCTGCTCAGGCGCCCCAGTGCTCAGGGGGTCCCGTGTCTCTGTCCTGAACGGGTCACTCCGTCCTCTGCCCCAGTTCTCTGCCCCTCAGGGCAGCTGTGTTTGAGCTGGGCTCTCGCTGCCACGCTTGGCTCCTGTTTTGGAGCCTTGCAGAGAGGGCCCACCATGGGAAACTGGTGGCAAATCCACTCGCTCTCCAGGGCCCATCCAGACTTCCCCTCCATCCTGATGTCCTCAGCCATCCTGTCCCGCAGCACTGACAAGCTCAGCAACTGTGATGAACAAAATCTTTTGCATAATCAATAATTAATGTCTGGGGTTTCCAAGCAGCTAATTAATCTCCTGGTGAATCGTGAAAAAAAAAATGTTTAGGATAAATGTAGGTGTTTTCAAGCCAGGTGAGCAGAGGTTCACGCTCAGCCCAGGCTCTCCTGCTAACCCACATCCATCCCTGGAGAGCTTCTTGCTCCGAGTGATGCTGTTCATTGCCAGAGTGTGGACAATATTGATCATAAATATTTGCCTAATGAGATCATATCTGCTTTCCAGCATATGCACTGAGTGACCTCAAAAGGCCCAGTGTCCTTTGGGTGAGCTCCCAACGAGCTTAATTGTCTATCTGAGTCTTGCAGCTCTGGAGGTGACCTGCACTGGGCTGTGTGGAGGGGTCAGGTCAGTCCCAGCAACACTGGGATTGCTGGAGGCAGGGACCAGCCCTTTGCTGGGCCACAGCAGAGGCTCCTAGCCCCGTGCTCCCATCCAGAAACTGGGAAATACAGCACATAAACAATTCAGGTTCCAGCCTTAGGCAAAGATTTGAGAGGATTACTCTGGTCACTGGTTGCAGATTCAGGGAATATCACAAGCTTCATCCACCCTGTTCCCCAGTGAATTCCGACTTGGGAATCCTCTGCTAGGTTCTCTAGAAGCTTCAGCAGCAGTTGTACTCAGGCATGGTGGCCCTGGGCAAAGGCTTTGACCCAATTTCAGGGAACCTGAAGGGTTGAAAAGTTCCCAAAGCAGCGATTTCTCTCTGTGACTTCTGTGTGGTTCTCCCCTGCTGGAGACCTGTGAGCTCTGGTGGATCAATCCCAAGGCAGATCTGCAGCCACAGCTCCTCGCAGGTGACCAGGGACAGAGCTTTGCAGTCTCCCATCAGGTCTCTGACAAATGTTCCTGGGCATTGGTCAGGCCCAGGCTTGCTGCAGTCCATTTCTGTGTGAGCAGGCTATGAATTCGTTCTCCCCAGCTCTGGCTCTTCAGCTCATCCCAGAATAGCCAAGTCAGTGACTCGTGGCTCATTTTGAACGATTGCCAAGCAGCTGCAGCTGTCCTTGACTTTATCTTTGCTCCAGTGTGGCTTTGCCCAGCTCCACAAGTTCACACTAGGAGACTCCACTCCCCCTTCCCAGAATAGAAGACATCCAGGGCCCAGTGTCAGCAAGTTTAGCAGCTGTGGGAAGTGTTATCCTTTGAGCAATCAGTAATTAGCCTGGTTGAAAGGCCAGAGTCCTTGTGGCTAATGAGTAGCTCGAGATGAGATCTACAATCTCCTGACCCTCTCTAAGTCCTGCTGGTGGCTTCCAAAGGCTTCCTGCATTGCTCTCACCTTTATGCCAGCTCCCAATGGCCTTCTGTCATGGGAGCTGGTCCTCTCCAGCAGAGCCAAAGCTCATGGTCACTTTTGCCTGGTCACCTCTGGTTCTGTCCTGTTCCTCCTCACAACCCCTGCGCTCCACACTGCTCTCAGAAGATGTTTCCATGGCACCTGCTACATCCCTGCTCACCTCCAGTCTCCAGCCTCCCTGTCCACAGCTGCCATGTCTGAGCTGCTGTCCCTGTCACCAGGGCTGGCCTCGGCCAGTGACATTGCAGGGTCACTGTGGGAGGCAGAGGGAAATACTTGGTGATGGTTGATGATGGTGATACCCAGGTGTGCCCTGATGGATTGACCTGACTCCTGTGCCTCCAGCCCCTCTTAATCTTCCTGTCAGCCTAGAAAAAGATATGGCTCACCTCGTGGAGAGCTCACCTTGACCATGTGAGCATTGATTTTTGGGTTTGGCTCATGCTGAGGGTCTGTGAAATCAGCGCAGGGCAGAGGCTGATTTCAGACTCAGCCAGGGGAAGAGGCTGGTCAGGCAGCCATTGCTCCTCTGTGCAGACACTTTGTGCATTCAGCCACTGGTTCCTCGGGAGCAGCATGGAAAATGAAGGCACGGGGGGATTAAGGGATTTACCTGAGGCCTCTGGAGCCTCCTTTTCCCTTGTTTTACCTGTTAAGTATCTCTGCTTCCCTGCCTTGCAGACAGCAGCTTCTTTTCCTTCCGAGGTGTTCCAGGCTGGGAATGTTCACAGCTCTGTGTTATCTGGTATCAGCAAAGAGATGGGAACAACTTGGAAGTCAGTTGATTTATTGTTCCTGATTCTTAGAGCAGCCCAGAGTATGATGGGATGGGATCTTCTCCTTTACTCTCCCTTTTAGTGGCATTGAAGAGGGTCACAAGAGTTTGAGGTAGTTCTCATTTTTTCTTTTTTTTTCTCCCCATTTTTTTTTTCTTTTCTTTTTTTTTTTTTTCCTTTCTTTCTGGAGGTAGTTCCTCTCCTTTCCAGGATCATGAGAACAGCAGTGGGAGATTTATCCTTGAGAAGGGAAGGATTCAGAGGGATCTAAAGCAGCTGTGCAGTACCTGTGAGGAGGTGTTTGAAAAGACAGCCAGACTCTTCAGAGCAGTGTATGGTGAGAGGAAGAGACAACAAGTATGAGGTAAGTTCAGAGAAGCTCAGACTGCTGATAAAGACACACTTTTTTTCATGAAGGCAGGCAAGCATCAGCAGCTTGCCCAGGCAAGCTGTACTGTCTCCATCCTCTGAGGTTTTCAAGCCCCACTGGACAAGGAGTTGACCTTGCTTGGAGCAGAAAGTTGAGCTCCCGAGGTCCCCTCTGACCGGGGAAACTGCCGCTTGGTGTTGAGGTCAACATTCCTGGATTGCTCCACCTCCTCACACAATGAACTCCAAAGCAGTTTTGGGGTTCCTGAAGGCTGGAAGAAGGTGGCTGAACAAGTCTAAGGACATGGATCACCATGCACTGGCTTCATAGAATCATTTAATAAAATCCTGGAATGGGTTGGGTTGGAAGGGACCTTAAAGCTCTTCTCATTCCAGCCCCCTGCCATGGCAGGGACATCCTCCACTAGACCAGGTTGCTCAGGGCTCCCCCAGGGCCTGGGATTTGCTGGAGCCCATACTCCATCCATGGCATCTCCTGGGCACAGGTCCCATCCCAGGATCGTCCCAGGTATGGGAGTGAAGCAGAAGGAGAATCACAAGGTCTGGCAGCTGCCCAGTTGTACCTGAGCCAAAGGGACCCAGTGGGATGCCCAGAGATGCTCTCCTGCCATCCCCTGCTGTGCTGCAGGCCAGTCTGGAGCACTCAGGGCCTCAGGGGGCCAGAGGGAGGCTGCGGTGGTTGAGTCAGTGCCTCTGAGCTCAGACTCGTAAAAAAGCTGTGGACCACAGTGCCTGATGTGCAGCACAGCCACAGCCCCTCCCTGCCTGTTTTCTGTGACCTCTTTGCAAGGCAGCTTTTGGCACTGAGGTTCACATCCTCTCCAGATCTGCTGGCTGTGGCAAAACGAGATTGGCTCTGCACAAACTCCCCAGCTCCACATGCAGAGGAGACGGGGAGGGCTAAAATTGCGGCGTGCTGCTTGTTCCAGTCAGCAAGGCAAACCTCACCTGGAGGATGCTCAGGGTTCCTTCAGCTTGTGTAGCTCCTCCTTTCTAGCTCAGCTCCCCCCTCCCAGCTCAGCTCCCCCCTCCCAGCTCAGCTCCCCTTCGGGATGCACGCTGCTTTGAGTGGGGAGTGCCAGTTCTTTAGCAACTCGACGTCCAGAAAAACCTGCAGTCACAAAACTAAATATAGCCAGGAGAGGCCATGAATATGGTGACGCAGTCTGGAAGTGGTTCCTGGCTGTTCTCCAGCAGCTGGGAGCAAGGCATGTGCCTTTGGCTTTTTGGGGGCAGTGGTGTGCAGGGGAGGTGGGGGCCAGGCTTGGCAGCACGGTGGGCTCAGGGGGGTCTCCATCCTCCAGTGGCTGTGAGCACAGGCTGGTGGGGTGAGGCAGCAGAAATGGTGCCACTCGTGGTGTTTGGGGCTGGGAAGGAGTTCCAGTGGTACAGAGACCTGGTCCAGGATTCACTCAGCTGGAACTCCCTGGAAAGATGGGACTCGGAAGAGTCCTGATGTGGAGACTTGTGACATTTCCCACTGTGGTTCAGGACCTCCTTTAGCCCTTAAACAACTCCAGTGAGGGGCATAGGCAAGGCTGTGGTCTCACCCCCTGGATTCCTCCAGCCTGAGGGCTGTAGGGTCTCCTGGGCTGCAAGACCTCATCAGGAGGGATGCACAAACCATCACCACCACTTGTGGCTCCATCAGGGCCAAACCAGGAGGAGCAGAACACAGCAAGGGGCCAGGGAGCCTCAGCCCCCCACCCTACACACTGCAGGGAAGGCAAAGTGCTGGAGACCTCAGGCTGGACACCACACTCAGCCAGGGCCTCCCTCCTGCACAGGGAGGTGAAGCTGGCCCTGGCTGGGAGCTGGAATGGACTCACTGGGCACTGAAACCTCGCTGGGTGCCACACTTGTGCTGAAACACACTGCGGGTCAGGCTTGGCCACCTCTGCCTCACTGGCAGCTGCTGGGAGCATCCCCAGGCCAGACCATGGCACTGTGTGTCCTTCCTCTTACCCCTGGTGGCAGTAAGAGCTCTCCAAAGAGGAAACAAGGTGCAGGAAGGGACATCTCCAATCTGGCCTCCAAACTGGCCCTCAGAACCTCCTGCTGCAGGCACTGGGCCCCATGTTGGATGGGGTCTCTGTGTCTGGAGCTCTGGAAAGGCTCCTTGCTCAGAGCCAGGTGCTGCTGCCCCTGAGCCCAGGAAGCTCCATGGTCATGCCATGTGGGACAGGGTGCTCTGCTGGCCAGGGGGAACTGCAGGGCTCTAGCCAGGACATGCTGTGGCCCTGCTCATGACCCAGAGCCACACTCAGAGCCTGGCTGCTGAGTGGGAACCTCAGGAATCCATTTCTAGGGTGAATTGTAGGTCAAACTGACAGGATTCTGCCCACGCAGCCTTTTGGGGTGTGCCTGAGGGTGCTCACCCTGGTCAGACCCTCATTATGCACTCCAGAGAGGGAAATCTGCCCTTGACCCTTGCTGCAATGTGTCCTGATGGAGGGGATCCTGCAGAGAGCCAGGTCCTGTGCCAAGGGAAAGGCAGGAGACTGGCAGAGCCAGTCCTCACATCCAGAGTGTGCTGGGAGCTGCAGTCATCACTCCATCATGTCTGGGTGTCCAACCTTGCCTGCAGTTCCTTTCCTTGGACAATCTTTGCCATGATACCAGCTTGATTTTAACTCTGAAACCTACTGGTCCTCACATAGAATCAGCTTCTGGTCTGCCCCACTATTTCTCTGAATGATTCTCATGCCCAAAAATCCCAGGCAAGGCTGGGGAGGACAGCAGGAAACATGTGCCACTGTCCTGGGTGGCTCATTGTGTGGACAACCCTGGAAAGCAAGGCATGAGGCTGGCTTAATTGCACCCCACAGAGCTTGCCACATCCCATTCCTTGACTGCAGGAATGGTCCTCCTCACTGATGTTGGGATGTTTATAATCAACATTTTGGGAAGAAGCGTGGGAGAGGTGGGTGACCTGCACCAGCCCATGGTGACAGAACTGCTCACCCTCTCCCAAACTCTGTCCCTCTCCCCACCACTCTGCTGGGTTCAGGTTTACCCCTTCCCTGCCCATGCTGAGATGCAGAGCCAGCCTCCTGTACCTCCAAATATTAATCTGTAGGTTTCAGAGAGCTGAAGGAGCAGAGAGAGCCACAGCGGGAGCGCTGGGAAGCAGACGGTGCTGCTGCATGGGAATCTATGCCCAAATGCTCCATATCATATCATACAGCATATGTCTAGAGACAGGCCAGCAAATTCAGACCTGAAAATGTGTATAATTGCCAGGCAGGACTTTGAGACTGAAAGAGCTTCAAAGCAAACACAATTCCTGTGTGTTGGGAGCAGCGTGGTTGTTCTCCAGGAGCTCAGTTTGGTGGGACAGACCCTCCCCTGGCACGTTACTTTAGTCCTAGCAGAGCCTGAAGGTCAAACCTGGCTCACTCACTTGCACCACTTCAGTATTTGCTGCTTTGGCTCAAAACCAGAGCTTGCTGGTCTTAGCACAATCCACAGTGCCACAGAATCATGGAACGTCCTGAGCTGGGAGGGACCCGTAAGGACTGTTGTGTCCACCTCCTGGCCCTGCACAGGACAGCCCCCGAATCAATGACACCACAGTCCTCACATGTTTCCATCTATTTTTCCATATAGCTCTTTTTGCCTTTTCCTACTCACTCTGCAGCTTAGTTTTCCCAGTCATTGCCCAGAAACTGCCCTGGAACAGTGGAAAATGCTGTTGCCATCAGATTTTACCATGGTCAATGGCACGTGGCCTGGAGCTAAAGGGAGTCTCCCCAGTCACAGTGACAGATTCCCTGGAGAGCCAGTGCTCTGCCCTCCCTGGTTCCCAGCACAGGTCCCCAGGCAGCAATGCCACCACCCTCTGCTGTCACACACTCCTGTCCCCATGGTGGGCACAATCTTGAGGGCAGCCAAGCCTGCAAGCAGCTTGGGGGTGGCATTTGGTGGCCTGAATGGCTTGTATGGGCTTCAGAAGTGACCTGAATTGTGGTGTGACCTGCCCAGGGGGTGCCAGGCTGGGTGTTGTCCCTCTGGAAACACGGGCACCCTCCCAGGGCTCCTGACAGCTCCGGGCTGGCACCGGCAGCAGAGCGATGTCTGGGCATGCCCCAGGCTGGGACTCACATCCCTCTGTGGGAAGGTCAGTCCCAGTGGGAGTGGGAAACCTCATCCCAGTTCCCTCCACACCTCCCACCCTCTTCTCTCTGTGGGATCTCCTCTCCCGTCCCACCCTAAGCCCTCCTGGCAGTACCACCAGCCACATCCCTGCAGCATCACCTCCCCAGTCCCAGGCTCCCATCCCTCCCTTCCAGCACAGTGGGCAGCCTTGGGGCTCTCCCTTGCTCTCCTCCTCTTTCAGGAGCCAGGTGAAACCCAGCAGTTTTTAGGATCTGTGTTGGCAGAGAAGAGCGAGCAGATGGTGCCCTAAAATCCCCGCGCCCCGAAGAGTGAGCTAGTGATCGTTTGTGAAGCTCTTGAGATCTATTTTTTTCCCAGACCCTGCTGAGCCTGGCGAGGACTGTAATTGCAGCCTGGACTGGCTGGAGAGGGCAATACCCGGATGGGCTCCTCGCCTTTCAGGCTGTAATTGGGCCCTGGCGATACAAAGCACAAAGCTCCTTTCCTTCCTGTTTGCCGGGCTCCCTCCGTGAAACCTTCCCCTGCCTGCGCTGGAAAATATGTAAATACCAGGGCATGGGAGAATTGCTCCCTCGTGCCTGCGTCACGTCTGAAATACCCATTAAAAATATATGTTCCAAAAAGAGCACCTCTGCACCGAGCACAAACTCTCCTGGCAGTGGGGGGCTGTTTGAAGGGAGCGGGAGGCAGCAGATCAAAGGGAGAAGGGACGGCGCGGCTGTCCCAGCGAAATTAGCAGCAGGGGTGGGGGTTTTGGAGGCTCGGCAGGATCAATAGGACTATCTGGAAATGCCTGGCAGTCACGCAGGAGGTTGGGATTCAGCAGCGGGGTCTGCAGTGCTGTGCTGCGGCTGTGCCAAGCCTGGAGAGGGATGCGGGGAGCCAGGGAAGGGGGATGCGAGGAGGGGGGAGAGGGGCTGCCGGGCCACGGGCTCAGGCTGCAATAAGCAGGTTTAATGAAGAGCCTTGAGGACATCATCTCCCCCAGCACCGGTGGGATGGGGCTCTGGTGGCATCACCTCCCTGCCCCTGTCTGTGAGGTCCTGTCCCAGTTTGAGGTACGGTGTGACCGGTGGGGAGAGCACATCCTCCTGGCTTCTCCTCTGCCTCACGGCCTTGGGGCCTGCGAAGATAATTACACATAAATTTTGTTGCAAAATCTCCCCTTCAGCGAGAAAAGGGACAATAATTTGTCCCAGAGAACCCGTGTGATGAAGGAGCTTTTCTGGGCAACCTGACAGGGCTTGGAGGGTCTGGGAGGTGAGGGCTGGTGATGCCTCTAGTCCTGGTCTCCTCCAGGAACACCCTTGGGGATGTGCCTGGGGCTGGAGGAGCCACGGGGCTCTCAGGCTGAGCACTGGGATCTCTCACAGCTCCAGCCGGTGAGAAAGGGCAACCCACAGAGACATTTTCTTCTTCTTCAAAGGAATTCAGTGTTTGGCTGGAGCGTTCAAAGGAGATTTAAAAAGAGAAGATAAAAAAGAAAGTTAAAAGCTGCCCAGTGAGGGGTGGAAGCGGGAACGTGGGGAGAGATCAGGGGCAGCGCCGGCAGCAAAGCAATGGCAGGACACCGAGAGAAGAGGAGGAGAGCCTTCATCCCACAGCTGCCTCGCCACGGCACGGATTCCCATCCTCCAGCATCTGCATCTGTCGTGGCCATCTGCAAGCTGGCTGTTGGCATTTCCAGAGCTCTGGAGAGCCGGGGCTCCGCGGGAGCTGTGGGGCTGGAGGCAGCGGTGGGAGCAGGAGCCGTGCCCGGGGGAGCGGGACCGGCGCTGTGAGGAGGGTGGGATGAAGCAGGGACGCAGAGCAAGACACCGGGAGGGAAAATGTTAATCAACTGCAGTGCCTCCCTGAAAGGAGCCAAATGTAAATGAGATAATTAAGCTATTATTTAAAGCCGGGAGACGGTGGGGACAGGCCCGGGGTGGCCGGACTGCATTTTAATCAGCTGCCTGGCTGGGGCTGGGGAGCCCGTGCTGGTGGTGCCCCTGTCTCTGCATCCCTGCCTTGGCTGCCAGGCTCCTGGGTTTTGGAACAGCCCCTCTGTGAGTCACTGTCACCTCCTGTCCCCACTGCCCAGCCACTGCCATCCCGTGTCCCCAGGTATCCTGCCAGGTCAGGGGGCAAGGGCTTCCCGTCTGGGGGTGTCTACACCTGTGTTACCACCTTTCTGTGGGGTTTTGTTCAGGCTGCAGGAGCCCCCCTGGTGCCTCAGTTCTCTGCTCTCACAGTTTTGGATATTAAAAGCTGGTAATGAGAATAAGCAGTGCTGGTGCAGATAAATCCACCCAAGGAAAAGTAGAATTTAAATGCCCCAGTGGTGCTGGCCAGAGTGGCTTTTGGGAGCCTTTTTTAACTGCCTCGTGTGGAGTTACCAGGTGACCAGAAGAAGTCTCAGCAATTGCCTTGTGGCTCAGTTTCCCCACCTCTGGAGGCAGTGCTGAGGTTCACAGATGCTCTCAGCACAGTGGGGAGCTCCAGGGTCACTTGTGAACTGCCGTGAGCCAGCAAATGGGGCAGAACAGAATTTTCTTCCTGCATTTCTTTGTTTTGGTCAGAGATGGAAAACAAAACTATGTCCAAAGCCATCCACGACAAGGGGTGTGAAGTCATTTTGTTCCATGTCATTGAGACCATGCTGATGGTGGAAGATCCGACTCCTGGAAGGAGAGACTTCTGAGCAGCAGGGGGAAAACGAGTGGTTGTTCACTCCTTTTCTCATGTATCACCTGGGCTCTAGCTGAAACACAGTCAGTAGGGGCCAGGTTCAAAGCAAACCCGAGGAGATGTCTGTTCCATGGAGCATCCTCAAGGAGAGCTCCACGCCGCACGGGCAGCGGGTGCTCCCACTTCGCATGGGAGGTGTGAGAGTTCAAAGGCACAAGGAAAAAGCCCATGGAGAGCTCTTAAGGAGAAAGGCAGCACCTCTCTGGCTCAGAAAACCCTGCTCCATGAATGTCTGGAGATCAGGGGAGGAAGCAAATGTTACCCATGCCAACCACCTTTGTAATGGCTTCCGCAGGCACCTGGCGCTGGCCCCGATGGCAAAGGGGGCCCAGGTTAGACGGATGCCTCTTGCCTCTCTACAACACAGCCCTTACCTTTCAAGAGGCTTTCTTACTGTATGGTTAAATGGTAAATTAAAAGCCTGATCCAGAGTGGCTTTCAAGTGCCTTGCTCTTATTTAGGGACCTCATTCCTGCAATTCCCATTCCTTCTCAGAGCTGGGCCCTTAAATCCTGAAGACACTTCAAAAAACGCTGTCCAGCATCCCATCTTAGCAAAGGATTATTCCAGCTAACCCACGGACCTCTGAGGATCCTGCCAGTGATGGCAGCTGACCCCTGGTGATGTGTGGGCTGGTCCTGTGCCATGTCCCTCCCAGGGCTGCCCGTGGTGGTGGCAGGATGCTGTGGAAGGGGTCGGTTTTCCCAAAGCACACTGCTGAGCCACCTGAGCATGAATCCAGCCTCCCACTGCTTCATTTGCCCAAAGCAGCAAGGATTTTTTCCCTTCTCTCCACCTAGGCAGCCAGGCTGCAGCTGCCTCCCCTCTACTGGGCCTGGGCAGGGACTTCAGGTGCAGTTGGACTATAAATTCTTGGCACCACTGCAGTGGTGCTGCAGTTGTATTTGTACAGCCAGCATGTGCATGGGCAGGTATGGCCTTTGCTGTCTGGGGAATGGGTTTGCACCCTTGTCTCTCTATTTCACCCCCCCAGCTCTCAGGTGAGGTGAGTGCCACCAGCTCTGCCACAGGGGTGTGATCACAGAGTGTGTCCGGGCCCCCGATCGATCACCGAGTGTCTCCAGGGCTCAGATCTCTGTGGCCCCGGGCAAGATCACACAGGTTGAGCTTGGCAGCTGTTCTGGAAGTGCTTTATAGCTCCAAAATAATTTGAGGAATGAAGAAAGCAAATTCCCTGTGATTTATCCAACCAATCCCAGAGTGATGAGGAGGAGTTTGGGGTCACACATGGCACAGGGGCTGCAATGCCTCGGTCTGAACTGGCCATTGGATGATGTGAACAGAGAATACAGGAGGTGAAATGTGTGGCTCTTGGGGGTTTATTTGCCACAGGAAACAATTTGCATTTCTGTTTCCTTCTGCCTGGTATTCACAGGCAAGACAAAATTAGTCAAACAACCTTTCCCTGAGCTCTGAGATTTACTGCCCTGTGACTCAACTTCCCCAACTGTGATCTAGGGAGAACAATCCTTTCTCTCCAGTCAGCAGTGTGGGAAGCTTTGTCCACCTCCTCCTTCAGGCAAAGCTCTGTCCAGAGCATCCAGATGGGAAGAAACTCTGCACCTGCATGTCTTTAATCCCAATTCCAGGGCTGAGTGAAGCCTGGTGCCTTCATTCCTTGGGGCCAACAAGGGCCCAAGCAGTGAACTTATGGACTCATTAAGGTTGGAAAAGGATCATCAAGGATCATCAAGTCCAGCCATTCACCCAGCACTGTCAAGGCCACCAAACCATGTCCCCATCTGTGCATTTTTTGAACACTTTCAGGGACAGTGACTCCACAATTTCCCAGGTCAGCCTGTTCCAGTGCCTGACAACCCTTTCAGTGGATCCCAGGGTAAGACAGGATGCTGAAGGACATGTTGCAGGTCTCAGGGGAAGCTTGGTAGTGCCTTGGTCTCTCTGGCTGTGCAGGAGCAAGCCAGGGTGGGCAACCTTCATTTGTAGAGATCCCCACGCAGGGGTGGCAGAGGTGACTCCTCACCTTATTGTGCCTGTATTGAGCAGAGGAGTGAGGTCACCTCTCCTGAAGTTCAGCACCATCCTGGAGAGCTTTTTCACATCATCTCCTCTAGGGTGGAAGTGTGGCTGTGAGGTGGCCAGGGCTGAGTGGGACTTGGTGGCACTGCCAGACTGGATTCGTGCCTGGAGGGGCAAAGCTTGGTGCCACAGCCTGCAGTGCTGGCAGAGCTTAACAGGATCCCAGCAAAGCTACTGGCATGAATGGCCCCTGGTCTGGACAGTGTGCTGGGGGCTGGGGGGGCTTTCACAGCCTGCACAGTGATTCCAGGCAAATCCGTCTCAGGACGAGACAAAATTAAATAAAAAAGCCGACTCAGTGCCCCAAGCACGTGTGAAGTTGTTTTCTCAAGGGTTTGTCCAAACGCCGAAGTTCCCATTCTCCCAGCAGGAAGAGGAGAGAAAAAAACCCAGGCACAAAAGCCTTAGGAGCAGTCACTGGCTGGCGTGGGTGGGAAGGGGGCCAGGCTGGGCACTGTGTGGTGGCAGTAATTTTCCACACGCAGTGGATTAGGTGAGACTCTCGGTCAGGAGTGAATTCTTTTTTTTTTTTTTTTCCCCTTCTTCCCCACCTCCAGAGGCCGGTGTTGGATGGGAGCCCGGGAGAGGCGAGATAAAGGTCTTCTCTATCAGACAGCTGTTGAAAGATCTCAAATGGAGAGGCAGGCATCGCTCAGGAGCCATTCACGGCAGCAAATGTGAAGGGTAAACTGCATAACAGGTACTGTTTGTTGCCTTGAGAGGCCTTTGAAGATACATCCTCTCCTGGCTGGGCAGCTCCCCTGACCCCCATCTGCCTGGGGCTCTCCAAGGCTCAGTGAGCTGCTGCCCTGGTGGGTCGCCTCTGCAGCTGCTAGAGTTGGGAGAGCATCATTTCACATCCATCAAGAGGTAGGAAAGGGGTAATCATCCACTGGGGTGAGGAAACCTCCAATTCTCCCTTCACCCCTCCTGCAGTCCTCAGGTAGCGATGGGGTAACCATCTGCTGGGGTGAGGGAACCTCAGACCCTCCCTCCATCCCTCCCGCAGTCCCCAGGGCTGGTGGCTGCCCTGAGGGGTGTGCAGCAGAACTCAGCTCATTGCCCAAGCTCACTGGCAGCCAGCTCTGACCCTGTCCCGTGTCTCAGGCTGGCGACATCCCGGAGCATTCCCGGCTGCCCCTCCCCAGGCTGCTCCTNGCCGTGCCTTCTCATTCCATCTCTTCCCTTCTGTTTTATTCTGCCCCATCCCATCCAATCCAATTCCCCATTTTATCCTGTTCCATTCTATCCCTTCTTTTGTCCTGTCTCCGTTCATGCCATGCCATGTATTCCATTCCTTTTGTTTTAGTGTTTACCATGTCATGCCATCCCATCCCTTCTGTTTTATTCTGTCCCATCCTTCCCCCTCTGTTTTATCCCTTCTGATCCCATCCCAGCCAACCCCATTGTCTTTGTTCAGTCCCAATGGTCCTCTCCCATCCCATCCCATGCCATTCCCATTCCATCATCTCCTGGCCATATCATGTCTATCTTGTCCAATCCCATCCTCCCTCCAGCAGCAGCTCTGTCACTGTCTGCATCTCCCAGTGACCAACCCTGTGCAATCCTCTGGGGCTGACCAGTCCCCTCAGTCACCTGTTTCGTTTCCATCCCAACCCCATTCCTGTTGGGTGCACACTCTGCTGTGCCAGCCCTGCCAGAAGAGAGGCAGGGCATGGTCCTTGGCTGTCACAGCTCACACCCACTCTCATGCTGGGAATGCAGGCTGCCAGGGGACAGCCAGGATCTAGTCTTTGCTCTCTTGTGACCCAGGACACGACCCAAGGGAACAGCTGGAGCTGTGTCTATGGAGAGTTAGGTTGGATGCCAAGAAAAGGTTCTACCCCCAGAGGGTGAGGGGACACTGAACAGACTCCTCAGGGAATGGTTACGGCTTCCAGAGCTCAAAGATCTTTGGACAATGCTCTCAGGCACAGGGTGGGATTGTTGGGTTGTCCTGTGCAGGGACAGGAAATGGACTCAAGGATCACTGTAGTCCCTTCCAACTCAGGATATTCCATGTTTCTATGCTGTCAGGGTGAGCCACCCCCAGCATATCTCTCTGGCACGAATCCCCTTTTTCTCTACAGCTCCTGTCCCACATGTCTGCCTCCTTGGGTCATTTTGCATGTATACACCACAGGTCATGGACAAACCTNCCCAAGCTCACTGGCAGCCAGCTCTGACCCTGTCCCGTGTCTCAGGCTGGCGACATCCCGGAGCATTCCCGGCTGCCCCTCCCCAGGCTGCTCCTGCCCCTCCTGCCGTGCCTGGGTTGGGCGTGGGGCACGCACCATGGTCCTGGTGGTGTTGTTGCCATGCTGCGGTGTGTCACCGATCTAATCAGATCTCACGCTCCAGGGAGCAATTCCCTTCACCACGGGGAAGCGGGAGACGCCTGTGCCGGCCTCACACGTGGCCCCGCCCGCGGCGCGGGCACAGCGGGGCACCCCAGGCACGGCTGGGGATGCTGGGCAGGCACTGCTAGGCTGTGCTCTGCCCCGAGCTGGGAGGCACTGCTGGGCCAGCCCAGAGTGGTCACAGGCTGCCAGGAAGATTTCTTGTCTCCTTCACCTCGTCCATCCTGTCAGCAGTCCATCCC
>VXBB01019590.1:186919-293285 GCA_013399915.1 Illadopsis cleaveri | reverse complement strand
TGCCTGAAATGTGTCATTCTTTGCATTTAACCCTCTGTATCTTAGGGTATGTCCTTCCTATACTCCTTCTAGAAATCATGATTTTTTGCAAATTGAGATATTGTTTATCTTAACTCTGCTGTCTCTTGTCCATTTCCATAGAAATGCTTGAAGCTTGTAGTGAAAATGCCCTGAGGTGCCTGAAATTTTTCAGCAGAGTAGTTGTGAGGTTTTTAGGAATCTTTTGAAAAGTGTTCTTTTCACAGACTTTTTTCTATTCGTGGTTATCTGTATCCCTTTGGGGAGGCCCTGCTGTGCTATGACTATTACTTCTTCCACCAAGCCTAATTGCAATGAGAACCACTTAGCATGTACTGCTTTGTTCATCATGAGATGCAGCTAAACAAAATATAATTTACTTCTTGCATTACACAGTAGAGATTAGTAGTCATTTGGATGTATTTATTCTCTTTGCCTTTGTATCAATACATCTGGGTTTAACTGGTCAATTTTAAACTCCGAATACCTTAGGAACTGGTTAAATTGTTGTAGTCATGTCATAAATACTTTTCTTTATCTCAAACGTTTTGTTGAGAATTTCTACAATGCCCATGTAAATTTTCATTTATGTTCTCCAACATGAGAAAGGACTTGTTCCTCCCTAAAGGAAAGTGATGAGACCTTTGTTGTTTGCTGTATATGAAAATTATACAGTCTTTAGTTTTGGAGTCCTTTGAAGGTGTCATTAGGTGTAACTGTTTTGAAAGAGGCTGAGATGTTCCCTTTCTGCTAATTTAGATGTGGCTTGTCATTAAAAAAAGTTTGTAACTGGTCACAGAGGGAATTCTGACTCTCAGCCAAGGTGATTCTACCTCTCTGTTTTCTTACACCATGCCGGAGTTGAGGAGTGGTAGCATGGTCACCACATGTGACTTGATACTAAGAAATCTAAATATGTTTTTTAAATGCAAATATGTATTATCAGTATAGAATGACATTTTTACTTTTGAAGGCTTTTTGCTGTGGCTCTGCTGCTGGAGACTTTTTAAGTAAGCAATGATCATGCTGTTGTAAGCCAAGTCCACTGAGATTCTGTGCTAAACCTAGTCACTATTCCAGCTTCTACCACTCAGCAGTGAAATATTAACCCAGGTGGGGAGTTAGCTGGATGCTTATTTAATCACCAGGCTGGGAAAAAACTGTTTAATTTTGAGGAAAACAGCAAATAGGGACTATAACACTGAGTGCTGGACATGTACTCATGAAAGACCATCCCTATAACTAACTTTGTTACTGTGCCTTTTGAGAATGCTGGTTCTGTGTTAGCCAGCCTACAGAGATGCAATGATTCAAATTGACAGCTTGCTCTAAGCTTGAAAATGATTGGGAAATGTGCTTTTCACAGTAAATTTTTCCTGTGTAATATCCTTGGTGATAGTAAATATGTCTCTCTGTGAAGGGAAATTTCAATGCATAAGATTGATCTGTGTTATTCTATGGAGTGAGAACAATGATTAATTTGGCTGCAGTTTAATCAGCCCTCCCTTAATGTTTACTTGTGAAATTTTATTAGGTCATGTTACAGTTATAATCCTACCAAGTAGTCATACTCAGAGTCCTATTTCCAAGCTGTTTTCAATAGTAAATAACTGACCAAACCTGATTCTTCACCACTTTGCAGCTTGTGTTGTCATCTGGGTCAGTAAGAAAGGAGTGTGCAGTGTTGTCATTTCAATCTGGAATATTCTACAGATGTTTTCCTTATGATGTAGTGAAATAAATGATTGTACAAGGCATCAGGGCTCATTTCCACTTGGGCATTTCAGTCATGAGGCAGCATCTTCCCTCACTCTTGTAGCTGTTCTAGGTGGGTTTTTTTTTACTGAGAAATTCTAGAACTGTTAAACAACAGATGACAAAGGTCCATTTGGAATGGGCTCTTCAGAGATCATTCCTTTCAAATGAGAAGGAAATGGGAAGTAGAGAGCAGTCTCAGTCATCATCCTTCATGTATGTGGAGAATCAAATCCACATATTTTTGCAACTGACACTCTTGTAAAGGCCCATGCTTTTCATGGCTCTAAGCAGGGAAAGTACTTTGGAGTATTTGCACAAGCATGTAATTCATCCTTCCTTAGATCAAATTCCTGCGGCTGCAGATGGGAAGGAATTTTTCCTCATGTTCTGTATGTTAGTTACCTGTGTCCTGCAGATGAGGACTGAGGTTTTTATAGTACCACGTTACCAATAAGCTGCTCCTAAACGATCTTGTTGGCAATTAATAAACAGATCTTCTAAAGTGTTTCTAGTTTAGAAAACAAACCCTGACATCTTTGTCTTCACAAAAAGTATGTGAGAAAGGACAGTGCTGGTATATAGCAGTGTAGTGCCCGGCGTTGGATGTAGTTTTTCAATATGAAGCAGAATTTTTCTTTTTTTTCCAAAGTACGACCAAATAATTCTCACCTAGGGGAATAGGAATGGCAATGCATGACAATTTGTTTTCAGACTGTACCTTAACAACACCCTGCACTGAGCCAGACAAACATACACAGACTTAAATAGAAGTGACTGAGCCAAAAAATAATTGTCATAATTATATTCCAGTTAGATTAATAATGATAAAATATTTTTCCTCCCAGAGTGTTGTTTATTAGCCAGCACCAGAACTTAATCTTTTCTTGCCATGGTTTTTGAGGGACCTTGGAGAAAAATGTTTGGGTGGGTTTTTTTTCCCTTAATTTCCCTTAATTCAATACTTTTTCTCCAAAACACTGGCCCTAATTTTCTTCATGATCAGGATGTGCAAATAACTTTTGCAGTAAGTCTGGCTTTTCTAGCAGGAATGTTACATTGTCCACCCAGTGCCAGGAAAGTGGAAATACCTTTAATTTTATGTTCAGTTAAATACAGGATTTACCTTTCTGTCTGATGATTTCCAAATAGTTTAGCTTGGAAAGTTTGCTTGTGGAAGAGCTGATTCACATGTTTATTTTCTTTTCCCCAAAGTAATGACTACCCAACAAGACTTAACTATCCTTGTGCTCTTTTCTATATGTTGTTTGTGTCCTCATCCAGAATTATGTCCACAGAGTATTCATTAGGCAGAATGTTACAGAATTTTATTTTACAGCCCTTTAGCTTTTTTCAGCATTATGGATTCTTTCATTAGTTTCACAGAGCATAATTTTTTTCTTAATTACCTTTTAAAAGAGATTTGAAGCTGCTATTAATTCACAGTAAAACTCTAGTGTCAAATTTTTGATTTTAATAGGGGTCTTAGAGGTGTTGCTATTGGATGTTCCCCTTCCTATACCATCCTCATTGAGTTGGAATAAATTATGTTTGAAGATCCCTTGATTGGCTGGAGAAAGAGGTCCGTGTAAACCGTGTGAATTTCAACAAGGCCAGGTGCAAAATTCTACACCTGCGTCAGGGCAGTCCTTGACATGAACACAGACTGGATGATGAATAGGTTGTGTGAAGAATAGGTTGAGTGCAGCCCTGCAGACAAGGACTTGGGGATACTGGTGAAAAAATGGATGTGAGCCAGCAATGTGTGCTCCCAGCCTGCAAAGCCAGCTGTCCCCTGTACTGTACCACAAGAAGTGTGTTCAGCAGGTAGAGGGAGGGGATTCTGCCTCCACAGTCTGCTCTGGTGAGACCCAACTGCAGTCCTACATTCAGTTCTGGGTCACCCAGTTCAGTAAAGACATGGACCTTGAAATGAGTCATGAGAAGAGCCCTGATAATGGTCAGAGGGCTGTAACACCTTCCACATGAGGACAGGCTGAGAGGTTTGGAGTTGTTCCACCAGGAGAAAAGAAGGTTCTGAGGAGACCTTATTGCAACTTTTCAATATATAAAGGGAGCTTGTAAAAAGAAAAAGAGCAAGGGCTTTTTACCAAAGCCTTTAGTGGCAGGGCAAGGGGCAGTAGTTTTAAACTGGAAGAGAGTAGAAAGAAATTGGATATAAGAAAGGCATTTTCTGTTATGAGAGTGGTGTGAAACTGGCACAGGTTGCCCAGAGAAGTTGTGGATACCCCATCCTTGGATGTGTTCAAGGTTATTTTAGGTGGGGTTTTGACCAAGCTGATCCTCCTCATACTGGGGGAGTTGAACTGGATGATCTTCAAATGTCCCTACCCACTATTTCCTGCTCCTCATTATTCTTGACTGGCATTGACCTTCTTTGTTGCTTTATACTTGAAGCACAAAATATGGTGAGATATTGATCCTTGAGCATGTGTATCCATGAGTATGATAATATAAACCTAATTAGTTTTCTTAGAATGAAGGAAAGATGAAGCACACATTTTTCAAAGATCCATCTTCTGTGGTTTCTAATTTATGCTGAATTTCTGATTTTTTTATGCCATACAGATAATTTATTAAAAAAAAATTATATAGAAAAATATTTGGTGAAAGACATATTACCCAATTTGGATGTAAAGACAACCCCAGAGAACCCCAAAGTTAACAGGAACTGTGTTATGACTCTGGAAAGACATGCTCCAAGACTGCACTTATCTCACTGGTATACTCCTTGCATATATTTATAAAAGACACTGATGAGTCATATATAAACATTTTGATTATAAAGTTTTTCTTCGTTTTCCCACAGACTTGCTGCTTTCAAACAGCTGCATCCCATTCCTGGGCTCAGCAGAGGGGCTTGATTTTCGAACCCTGCTGCTAGATGAGGAGAGGGGCCGGCTGCTAGTCGGGGCAAAGGACCACATCTTCCAGCTCAACTTGGTCGATGTAAACAAAAATGTAAAGAAGGTCAGTGCATTTTCCACAGATTTTATCTCCTAAGTTAGATTTTGTTAGATTCTTTTGTTTGTATTGTGTTTTTACGTATTTATTTCTTCACTGGGTAACTGCAGATTTCGTTGTGTAATGCAATTTACCAAAATTTGATAATCTCACCTCCCATAGTTACACATACTATCTTTAGTCAATTGAATTTCTCATGTGATATGATCTCCTGTGTGACTGATTACCTGGAAGAGATCAGCTATGTGGAAGAGCCCTGCAGTGCATGAAAATAGCATCAAAATGTCAGCAAACAGGAAAAATGTAGCTCAGAGTGTTCACTTCTCAACTCCTCTGGTCATGGTTACCCTCCTCATTCAAAAGCATTTGGAAGGAAATAACTGAAGACAGCTCTTTCATTGCTTCCTGGCATCACTGGGATTGCTTTACTGTAATACTGAACAGAGCAGAGGCAATTTGGATGGTTTAAATTATAGTAAAACGTAAGTGGCAATTTTAGCATTTCTGTTAATATCTAGAATTACTACTGATAGGAAAAGCTTCCACTGGGATCTGCCGTAGTCCCTTGCCCGTGCCCAGTGACAATGTGTTAACTTGAGATAATAAGATGACAATTTTCAATATTTCTAGCAGACATGGTGAACTGGAGCTTTTGTAAGCACAATTGACTGCTATGAGTGAAAACCAGATGCTTACACGGGAACACATGAAAGCTGGTTTCCTGCTTCTTCCAGATATGAAGAAAATTTGAATTCTCAGCTGTGTTTGGTATTTTCTTTAGGCACCAGAAGGGGGTTTTAAATTACTGCGTTCTGCTGCCAGCTCTGAAGAGGTAACTGACCCTGAATTAATGTGATTGCAGGCAGGGGCTGAACAGGTGGAACAAGAAACTGTTTGCCCACATGTTTGAGAGCAACACTTGCTATCATTATGTATAGAAGAGATACAGTACCAGGTGGAATATCTTGTTCTTCATCTTGACTTCAGCAATGCTGCACATGCCAGTTTTTGTAAAACTTAGATTCTGAGTATTTCAGGAAATTTCTTCCTGGGATGCTTTATCAAGCACTTACCTTGGCTTCTGTCATCTCAGTAATTGACTCAAAATCCACCAATCCCCTCAGGATATTGCATTAATAACAGCACTGCTAATTATAATTGCAAATATTCAGACTACAAATTGATTTTTGGTGTAGGCTTTCTGTAGAAAACAAGTTCTGTTTGTGTGGAAAGCAGACTTCTGTTTCTGTGGGATGCTGCTTGCCTCCTGAGAGATGCTGAGTGCTGTCACTTCCCATTATGTTCAGTGGGGCTTTATGAGCCCAGACCCTGCTGGAGGTGGCAGCACCCTGTGTGAGCCACCCCTCAGTCCAAGCTGGTGACATTTTCCCTTTGGCCAAACCACCACTGATCATTATGGACCTTGTGCTTTCCAAGAGGAGCAGAACAGACACACCCAGGAGAGCTAACCTGCAATCAGACAGTGGTATAAATGTTACAGAGAAAAGACTCACTTTGTATTGGAAGGGAAATTTGCATTTCCTAAGATGAATAGTGAATGTATGCTTACGTATCTGTGGTAACCAGAAATGAGGGAATAAAATTCCTAACCACTTGCATATCTAGACTAAATATGTGTGCAAGTTCAAATACTACTACTTCTTTTTGTAGTAAACTAATAGTTTAACTATTCAGATAATATTTAACTTTTCAGAAAAAAAACCAAAAACATGAGGCAAAATATATTTAACTGGGAAGAACTGACTTGCAGAGGAAGCCTTGCAGAGGATCCTGGTGTGATGATTTCCAAGGCCTCCATGGGCATAAAACAACTTTATAAATGTATCTCCTTGCGTAAATGCCCAGGTAACACAAGGCAATGTCACACGAGTGTTTCTCTTTAATTCCGCTGCGCTGGGCTGGTTGAATCTTGTCAGCGGAGGGAAGGTGGATACTGAAGGAAGTTGCCTGAGGAACTATGTATAAATCTCAGTCACTGAGGAGGATGCTAGAGGATACTCTACAGTAGCAGTGAAGTGTCACAAAGTAGCATTTGCCGGTGCTGTGTTTAGACTGACCCTAGTTTGGGTTGGCACCGGGCCAGGCGGCTGGCTTCCAGGCTTTCCCAGTGTGAGGAAACCACACATGTTGGGACTACAAGGGTCTGAAGTGTGTCCTTTGTACTCCTCTGGAGTACGAGTAGTCTGGAAAAAATAATCTGCTTACACACAACCTCTAAAATGGGTAGAAATTGATTAGAATATTAAATTTCTGCCTATAAATGGTGTGTTTAGTAATGACTTTGAGGAAGGAGTGTTAAAAGCAAGCTGAGGGGGTGAGAGAGGTATAACAACTTTGAGACTAGAATGCAAGATTGTGCATAGTTTAGGGTTTCCTTTCTTTAAAACAAAGCTGAACATGAACTTTAGAATGCTCTGTGCTGGGTAGATTCATCTTATTTTAATAAAGCTCTCAATTTCAGATATTTGTTTTGTTAGGAGCTACTGATACCTCCAAAAGCCAAGTCACAATCTCCAATAATTTGTTCTCATATGTGGATATAATTACTTGGCAAGATTATGTTTCAGAGTCTAAAGCTCTATATTAAGATATTTCTGGAATAGTATTTAAAGAAGCATCCAAATCATTGTATCCTGCTCCCTTCTCTAATGTATACATATGTATAATTTAATAACTTCCTTTTTAAAGCCTATTTATTTACCTAAATTAGTTAATTTGACTTACATATATTAAGTTATGGCTTTATTTCCTGGTGTATTTTTCCTTATGAAATAAATCAATAGTTCTGCTGGAGTCCTAGTTTCTTAAATCATTGTAGTTTTTATTCAATTTATTGTGTAATAGGTTGAAAACTTCCTTAGCTGGCAGCTTGAAAAAAATCTATCCGGTTTCCAATGCTTGCAAACCTCATTATAAAACAACAGTAAGTACCACAGTGTAATAAGCAAGTCTTCCAGAATGACAGGCAAATGCAGAAAGCTAAAGTGATTATAGTCAATAAATATATAAAGTTTAGCAATGGATAATCATCTTTCTGTGCCAGAGATATATTTTCTCTGAAGTTTTCCTATATAGAAGCCTTTAGCTCCTGTTGCTGGATTGGCATTATCAAGTGTCACAGTCTTTTTCTGAAAGACCCTCACATGCCTGACAAATTCTGCAAGCTATTTGCAAACTGGAAGAATTGTGATTTCTTCCTATAAAATAAAAGTAAAATAAAAGTAGTCAGAAACAAAGCAGTTCTACTGAAGGCTTCTGTGCCATTACCACCAGAAATGCTGTGTAAAACAGAAGGATGTTTAATAACATGAGAGGCTGAAAAGACAGGGGAGAAATTCTGTAGGAACACCAGACTCTGGGATCCTGCTGGAAACTTTACCTTAATACATCAAATTTTCTCGTGAGTTTGCATAAAGCCTTTTCTATTCTACTCCTTAAGCTAAATAAATACAAAACACAGCGTGTTGTCAGCTGGGTAAACAGTGGGTAAATATCTGCAGAGCAGTGGTGCCCCTTTCTGTGGCTGTGCTGGCAGTGCACGCGCGGTTACGTGTCAGCGCCATTATCACGGCGTGATCCGCAGCATGACCCGCCCAGCTCCCCAGGAGTAGGAATGCTATCAAGGCCCGACAAGCTTTTGAAAAGCTGCCAACCTGCAGGAGCTGTCAGTGCTAGAAGACACAGCCCCATGTGGGCCAAATAGATAAACATGTCAGATCCCCAATAGCAGCTTTTGAAACAAGTTGTTTTCATCTGTCCCAGTGTGCACTGGCTCTAGGTCACAAATAATCATCGCTTGGAGCATCCTCAGTTTGTAGTTGCTACTATTTTTCTGGCATGTGCAGCTGTCTTGAAACATCCTTGAATGCCCTCTTCTATTGACTATTATCTGTATTTTACAGGGAAAAATATACGTGTGTATAAATATATATTTATCTGCTGGGAAAGTGCTTGTGAAATAGCTGCACATATTTTTTTTTTCTCTAACTCCAGTGCTTGCCAGCATTCAAGTGAGCTTGTATTTCAGCACTATTTGCAGTGTGACCCACCCATCTCTGCAGGAAGGGGGACATATATGCAAATGCATATGCATATTTATGTAAAATAGTACCCTCGAGATACAGGAGTAGAATTTCACATTCATTGCTCTGAGAAACTTTCTGTCAGTCTATATAAGCGTGGTCTCAATTAGGAATGAGCCCAGTGAGAGTTTAGCCAGTACTGAAAGGAGGCTTTGGTTCTTGCCATCAGGGCTGAGCCTCAGGAATACACACAGAGTCTGAGGTGTTTATTGCAGCCTTGAAACACAGTAATACCAAGATTGCTCCTTCTTAAAAAATGCGTGCTGCTTATTCTGTAGTTCAAAGGAAGTTAGCTTCCTGCCTGTCAGCAAAACTGCAAGCAGTCTGAGAGTGAAGCTTTCTGACCTGTCAGAAGAAAAGGTTTGCCAGGAAACATAATTGAAGGCCAAAGAGTCATGTGGAAACCACTGGAGATATTTAAACTTATAAAAGTGGGGCATCAGAGCTGAGATAATCTAGGATAAACCCAGTGAAACTTCAGGTTAGGGGCTTCCAGAGACAGAGGTGCTTGCTAGCCCTTGGAGGGGTCTTACCACTATTTACTCTATAAAGTTGTTTGAAAGGCTTAAATTTAGGCACCTGTGTAGACAAAGTGAAAGCTTTTGAAAAGTGTTTACAGACACAAAACAACAGATGGAGCAAGACATGAAGAAAGCAGTATGAATCCAGAATGACAGCAGTCCTAGGTGGAAGAGAGTGTCTCTCTTATTTCCTTTTGCATTGTTGCCATAAATTATGTTTCCATAAACATCCGCTGTCATTTTTGTATTTTACCCATGTGTTTAGCTATAAAGAATGGCCAGCATCCTGCTCTCTGAAAACATTTGCTTATATTGGTCATTGGCTTTTTCAAAGGTAGGATTTGTTTTCAGTCTGAAGTGATAAACATGTCAGGAGCAATACTATTTACCCTAAAAATCCTGGTGTATGGTTTCCTTTCAGGAGAAACAGACAGTAGTCAGGGGTCTGCTGTGGTTACACTGTGGAAAATGAAGTGTAGAAGCACTGAAGCCTTTCAAGATTTAATCCAGTGTAAATGAAATCAGCATCTGGTCTATTTTCTTTAAGCTTTCACGTGTGCTTATTACACACATGAAAATGCACTTTTCAGAAGACCCTTGAGGCTGGAAGTATTGGCTGCTACTTAAGTTGTATTGGAGATCACAGTTTAAGAGGAGAACTGGGGCATGTGGAGATGTCACTTTGTCCCAGACAGATGAAATATTAAAGCCCATTTGGTTGTAACATGAGGATTCACTCTAACAGCCACCTGCCAAATTTAAGCAACCCAAATCTTCCAAATCTTCCAAATACACAACTTTTATTTTCTCTGAGTTCCGGTGCATTTTACTCAGTTTGACAGCACCATGAAAATAAAGAATGCCATACACTGACACTGGCTTTCCTGCTGTGTTGTAAATCACTTTGAAACAAGCCTCATATTCTCTCTTTCCCCTTTCCTGTTACATCAGATGATGTCTATCAGAGATCCAATTTTCTGTTATTATGAAATAATTGGAGATGGAAATTCTGGTCAGTTTATTTCCTAGATGTGTGTTGCAGGTTTGGGAAATAGTACCACAGGTGAAGGTCTGTGGCAGATGTAAACAAGATTAAGGATACATTCTTGGCTTTTAAGGATCACTTAAGTATTTCTGGGAGTTAGCTATACCTTGATGAAACTGCTATAAAGAAAGCCAGATGAAAAACTCTAAGGAGAGCCTGGTTAGTTTTCAAATACAGGGAGAAATTTAGATGAGGAACTTAGATGTATTAGCTTCCTTTGTTTGCTGATGACTTTAAAATATTGAACTCCATAGTACAGCAATTACAGTGAGAACCAGTTACAAGACCTGCCTGGGGTAACCTTCCTGTTAGGATTTGTATGTGAGAACAATGCATCCAGTTCCCCAAGCTGTGCATTTCCATACTGCCCACATCAATGCAGCAGATGTGAGATATTTAGAGAACAACTGGTATACGAATATGGTGTCCTAAAATCAGATCATTTTCCCATTAATTAGCGCAGTTGGTTAGAACATGGTGCTAATAATGTCAAGGTCACTGGTTCAGTCCCTGTTCAGGCCATTCATTTAAGAGCTGAACTCTATTATCCTGGTGGGTCCCTTCCAAGTCAGAATATTCTGTGATTCTGTGATAATTGTAACACTCTTTGTTTTCCATGAAATAATACAGAGAATGCATTAAATTCTTTCCAGTGTTTTCTGGGAAATTCAGTAAATTTTTAGTGCTTGCAGTAATTTTCAGTGAAGTGACCTGGGGTCAGTATACAGCAGTGACAAATGTCTTAGTTCTCAGGATGCAATCCATGAACACCCACTCTCATTGCATTGGGGCATGTGATATTGTCTTATGCAGCAGGGTGACATTCTTATTGGATCACTATTGTGTGTTTTCTCAGTGCTCCTTGATCTTACTGTTGTTCTTTGCTTTTGATTTTTGAGCTATGAATTACAAAGTTCTTCAGAAAATCAAGAAAAAAATTTAAATAAAGAAAGTCACATTATTGTCATTTTACTGGTGGGAAAATTGAGACCTGACTGTCACATAGAGTCAGGCCATAACAAAACTAGGATTAGACTGTCTCCTGGTTTACTTCAGTCTGTTTGGCTCATGTTGCTCTCTTTACTGTACTCATTTTATGGTCCCATTGAAATAAGTCATGAATCCTTTTTTTTTTTATTTTCCACACATGGGGGTAGTTTTTCATGGAGAAGAGTTTCTCAGGGGGAGTGTATTGCATATGCCAACATGACAAAGGGTTTACAACTCAATCTGGCTTTGTTCTTTGGAAACTTCAGTTGGGACTGTCATATGGCGAATTTACCCATACCAATGAGCCTCAGCTTCTGAGTTATAGTGTATGTGCTTCAGAAAGCCTTAATAAGACATTTTGATGCCCAGAAAGCTGTAATTTTATTGCATACCTTCCCTCAAGCATCAGTATGATGAATACCTAGTACATAGAGTGAAACAAGGGAAGAAAGCTGGCCTTCTCTTGCTGCAGCAAGCAGCTGTTTAGAATCTGTGTTTCCATCTAAATGCTTTTATCACCTCTTATTCCTTCAAAACAGGAAGGGAGCAATCCCTTTCTTCACAGGCCCCAGAATCAGTGTGAGAGTGTTTTGAGACATGCCATCCAGCTGGTGTCCTTCCCGCCTGGCAGGGACACTGGTGCTCCCTGCAGCACTAACAGAGCACTTTGGGCTGTCTGATAGAGAGGTGCTGGAGCACGTGCACAGCATCAGGCACGGGAGAGGCTCCAGTGAGCTCCCCAGGGCTGCTCAAAGCTGACAGCCTCAATGGGACACTCAAGTGCTTGCTGCTGGCATGAGCATGGCTCTCTTGGGGACCTGGAACTGGAAGGAGTCACGTTGGTCAATTGGTCTCACTCCCTGCTATCAGCACCACCTACCTCATGGAGCAGCTATTCCTTTAATAACCCAGTCCAAAGCTGCTGTAAGTGGCCCTTTGGGACTCTTCATGCAACTTCTTTAGGAATGTTGTTGCTGTGGAACAGATCCTTGTTACTCCAATGTTTCAGCTTTTAATTTTTGTCGATTTTTAAAATCGACAATCCCTGATATATATTTATTTATGAGCAGTTTATACCCGTTTCCTCTGGCTGTTTAAAATTCTGCTCTTCAGAGCCCTTTGATTCTTCCTGCATAATTTAGCTCCATTTGTATTAGTGGTGCTCCCCAACTTTCTGTTACCTGCATGGGTTGTGGTGGAGTTCTGGGTTTTTACTAAGGCTGCTGAAGGGGTACATGAAATAGGATGAGCTCTGACACAGGTTCTTGAGGAACTTCACAAGTAACTTTCTACCTCAAGTTCTTTATTTATCAGACCTTTTTTTTTTTTTTTTTTTTTTTCTTCTNTTTTTTTTTTTTTTTTTTGTACTAGTGCCTGTTTTTTGCAGCTAGGCTAAATCAGTTTCCAGGAGGCTCTTTGGTAAATACTTAAAGGGAACCATGACAAAGAGCAGCTCTCGCACCTTAATGTAATTCAGATGGGTTATTAAAGTACAATATTAGAGTGGACTAATGTCTGTTTACCAAGTTATATTGTCTTCTCTACCACACTCCATTTTCATTGGAAAGTTGTGTTATTTCTTCCCTAACAAAAAACTTGTTTTGAAACCTTAAAAACAGATGAAGTAAGACCAATGGGTTTTTCAATTGTTTAGGTAGCTTATGATCTTCCTCTTTTGTATTTTGGCAGTATATTTTCCACTCATTTTATGAAGTCCTGCACCATTCTAGATTTAGAAGCCTAATTAGAAGTGATTCTTGAAAAAGTTGTACTTTCACACAACAGGTTTTTTTGTAATTAGACTTCACTGTTTTATTTTTGAGCATCTCATCTCCTAAGGATTTATAGTCTGAAGTGTTAGCTTAGGAACAAAATCTGATAGAGAAAGACAGATACTGAAAAATGAGTAAAATACCAGCATTACTAATTCATGACAGATGGCAGCTGAAATTAAGCTCTTAGAGGTGGATCCAGTTATTATTTATATATACATATAGTGTACCAATTAATATATATAAAACACATTTTAAAAAACATTTGCTTTCCTTTTCATTCCTTTCTTATAGTAAAAATGCATAGAGGACAGGAAAATGTTACTTCTAGAAATCTGCTGCTCCTGATCTGGAAAAGACCTTTGTGGTTTTAAATGTTTGGTTTTAATCAGAAATCAATTTCCAGCTACCCTTTAAAGTGATACCTTATCTATCCTACGCTTTTGTACTGCTTAATTTTGTACTCCTGGGAGGTTTTCTTTCTCTCTGATAGAAAAGAGCTTATTAACTTTAATTTATTAGAACTTAATTTCTTTCCTGTTGCTAAATTTAAGAAAATATTTGAAGAATGATTCAAAAGTAGTGGTAAGGTTGTTTTTTTTTTTTTAAATTGGGCGATAGAAGATAAAATCTGGAAATCATGACAGTAGCCGACCTTTGGAATTTTGATACGGTTATTTTAAAAGGAAAATAAACTGAAGATTAAGAAAGGAAAAGAATCCTATTTAAGTATATAGTTCACATATTCCAACTAGTTGCATTCTTGTCTTAAATTCAATAACTCCACTAATCTATTCTAAGATTTCTCCAGACATTTCAGATACAGATGCAACTATAAAATATATTAAATATGTAATTTGTACTGTTTGTAACACAAAATGATTATTACTTAAATCAGTGTTGTTGTCACCTTTAATGTATGGTGCCTGACTATCTATTTTTTGTTCCCATTCCTTTTACTTATTGAGGAATTTGGGAAAAAGAAAATTGTTAATAAGCTGTTACCATTGTGAATAAAGCATGTAAAGAGAAAAAAAAATAAAAAAAATTTACCGATTTCAAAGCTTCAAACCATTTAAAAGCTCCATGATTTTAGATCTAAAAGAAACTACAGGCGCATGCAGTCTTTTCTGGTATATTGTAAAACTAAGTAACTAATCAGAATAAAATATGATAGTAAAACTTAATTTCACCCCCTACAGAAAAGTCAATACAGATGTGTAACGTTACTTGTGTCAGCATTTGAGGGAACCAGACCTGTGGTACTGTTACACAGCATGTCCTGTAATAAAAAATGAAGTTAATGCTTTCTTGCTCAGCACATCGACTCATTATTTATTATGCAATTTTCTTGATCTATTACAATTTATAACTGACAGTTTCTGGGAACCTCTCATTTCTCATATGGAAAGCAAATAAATATCACTTTTACTCCCCCATATATAATTGCAAATTGATTTTCAAGTTGGATCACTTAGCTTCACTTTTCATTGTCTAATGTGGCCTTACACAATGCTAAATACTGAGGCTGTTGAGTAACTAGAGAGTAAAACAATTGATTTTTTAATATAATTTTCTGTGGTCAATTATCATAGAAGTGGGGGTGTATGTATTTCGGCCTTGTAGGACAAACACTAATTCCCATGAAGGAATCTGTAGAAGAATTGAGGGCAAGTCAAGTCCATTAACACTTCCGATGCCTTGAAGCAGATGTCTCTGTTTTTAACTCCTCCAGTTCTTCCGTGTAGTTGGCAGAGAGAGCTGGGCATTTTCAAAAGACTACAAAGGGACACCTTGTCTGCCTAACTGGATAACTGAACTTTGGCCAAAAATCTCCCAGGGCCCTTGAAGACCTCTAGGCTTCCCTGTAAATGATTCAAGGATCTCGGGCAGAACTGGGCATTAAAGTTTCTGTACAAGAGAACTGACAGCTCAGACAAATCTCCTTGGCCAGCTGTGTTTGGAGATCCATGATCTTACATTCCTCTGTCTGTTCCTTCTCATCAGTTTTTCTTCACTGGTAGCTTTTCATCAACTTTTCTTCTTAAACTTAACCTGTGTTGCCATTCAGACTCATCCCACTCTGCTCAGGCAGAGACCAGACTGGACCCACCTTCATGATATTCCCAGTACTTTTCCTCTGTGCTTCCTGGCACTGTGCACTCTGCCACCCACACACCCTGGCACGGCTGATTTCAGATTGCATTTTCACACCTGGGTGATATGACCACATCATTCTGAGAAAATGCTCTGGGAAAGCAAATTTGTGCTCCAGTGCTGTGGTGCTGTTGCACGCTATCTTATCTCTGACTCCATGTAAATATTGTTGTAGAGGGTTAAGGTTTAAGTGACTTAAACTACAGAAACTCTACTAAGAGGTTTTTATCAGAAAGGTAACTAAATTCACTTGAGTGGAAATTAATTTCCTTGCAGAAATCTAATACGTTCATTTTCACTGGGAAGGAAAGAGGAAGAAGTAGAACCAAAAGTCTTTCCAGATTGAGAGAAATAGTGACTGTAGGTTTTGGGAAGTGATAAAGGCAGTTGACACAGGACACTGGCTTTTTGCTTTCCTTACCTGTGTGGGACTGAGCCTGTGTATGTCAAGCCACATCCTACAAGGTGGCAGCAGCTGGGTGAAAGGGAATATGACAGCAGTCAACTTCTCTTGTATGCCATTGAGTTGTGCATCCTTCCTTGATCATGTTTTTATTTCTAATACATATTATAATAATTCTTCATTCTGATATATTTTCTATTTAAGATTTTGTAAAGCGTGATTGGAGACTACTCTAAAGCACTTGTGACGACTAATGACCTGCAGACTGGTGCCTGGGACTTGGGGCAATGTATTAATCAATATTTGCTTAAAAATTAGTGTGATTGTGGTGTTTTTACTATTAGTTATGAGAAATAACAATAGTTTCATCTTGTCAAAATTAGAAGTACAAAATGTCCATTTTTATCAGAGTGGTTGTAGAAGAATTTGTATTTAGCTTCTATTTTAAATTTAATCGTATCAAACATGCGCTCAATCATATCCAGTTTTGACTGCTTAATTTAAATCAGTGAGACAGAACCTGAATTGTTGTTCATTGATATTTCTTCACTAACATAATTTGGATTACAGTAACTGCTAGTATTTTGTCATCTGGATTCACCTACATCAAAACCTATTTTATAGAATTCTTCAGGGCAGATTAAAAAAGAAAGAGAAATAGTATCAATATTTAATGCCAGTTATCGAAGGTCCACAATTCTACTCTAAAATTCTGTTTCATTTTCTCAGTAAACTCAGTTTATGTTGATGGGTGACATTTTTAAACCATGCACTGTTGATTTCTGTCAAATATACTTTTTGGTCTACAAATTCCCTTGAGCTATCCTTAGTTTTTTGAACCTAATTCTTTTCATTTGAAAATTGGCAGAAAGAGCTTAGTATTTTTTTGTAACAGTCATGGCAAGTCCACTGGCCCAAATTCTTCACAAATGTAATTTGCCTGAGTTTGCAATCAGTTTAGTTTCCAGATGATTTGGCTCATCATAACTTTGAGGGAAACACATAATGGTGACAAGATGCCCTGGGCAGATTAACTGAATGCTTTTTAAAAGTACATGTAGCCAATGAAAAAATAAACAAAGATCAAGGGGGTTGATTTAAGACCTGTTAACTTTTTGTAATGGAATCGTGTATTTGAAGTCATGTTCATTTCAGTTTACAGGCAAGGTCCATCAACATACATATATCTGTTTTAACTGTTTATTCATGGAATAATTAATCTACAGTCACATGACAGTTTATAATCTTCATAATCTTTGTCCTATTTTAACTGTGTTACAGATTTACTGGCCTGCAGCAAAAGAAAAGGTAGAATTATGCAAATTAGCTGGGAAAGATGCCCATGTAAGTATGATGTATATCTTTTTATTATTGCTGAGAATTATGAATATCTGTGCATTTGTTACTAAATGCACAAAATGCATTAGTAAGCTTGTTACACTTCTTCCGAACTAATGTCCTAAGTGTTTTTCCTTAGTTAAAAAAAATTACATTTCTGTTGTTTTTTAAACACTAATACCTAAAAAAAATTCAATACTGCAGATAGCAATCATGCTAGGTTGTTCTTTTATGTAATAAATGCAGCTGAGAGATGAATGGACTTTCCTCAGAAGTGTATATCAGTCAAAACATCCATGAAATCCTCTTTTTTTGTATTAAAATGCTTTTTTTCTCTTGGGAGTGCCCTGAATGTAACTTCATTGTAATTCATTAAAGAAACAGAGTAGCAGAGCAGTGTACAAATCAACTTAACTTGAAGACATCTTCAATTAGGGTTAAATGAAAGTCTCAGACTCAATGGCTTTTCCCTGAGACCACAGATTTTCTTTAGGAAGTATATTTAAGGTACATATGTGTATACAATGCAACTTTTGTATGTTTTCTGTACCACAGATTACATCATGTGTCTAGACGCCACTATAAATGCAAACATTTCCTGGCTGTAAAATAAATTTCTTCCTTTTCTCTCAAAAAAATCCACTAATTTCTATCCAGAATTTCTATCCCATTGGACTCAGAAATGACCAAATAGAAGTCAGCAGTAAGATGTGGCTGTTGCAGAGACAAAGCATACCCTTGGAAGTCCGTTGAAGCCTTTCAGCCCACCACAGTTACTTTAATCATGTAATCTGGTGTTAAAGCATGTGCAGCACCCTGAGCTGGGAAGCAAAGGCAGGAGGACTGGTAGCCAGACAAACCCAGTGGCTCTGCGACCTCTGCCCAATTGTTGACAAGTGTTGTTGGCTACAACACAGGCTGAACAGATACACTCCAAACTGTGCTGTGAGCACACAGCTTCTTGTGGCTGTAAGCATTACAGCAGAATTAGGTTTGCAAGTCTGATTGATGAACTGCCTTCTAGATAGCCACTGTCAAATTGTAGTTGTCACAGCTTTGAACTATTTTGTAAACAGTCTCTGCTACAGTAGTTTTGAGTTTAAGTACACCAGTGCAATGGCATAACCTAGTAGAATGTATAAGGTGAAAAAGAAGAATAAACATGAAAAGTAGCCCTTATCTTTCTTTTCCCAACAGACAGAATGTGCCAATTTTATCCGTGTTCTTCAGCCCTACAACCGGACCCATGTTTATGTCTGTGGCACAGGAGCGTTTCACCCTCTCTGTGGATACATTGAACTTGGAACTCACAAAGAGGTAATTTAACTTTCTCACTAGTCTGACATGTCAAGGAATAGCCCTCATCTTGTTTAGCATTCATCATAGATTGGAAAATACTATGTGAGTGTGTAAAAAATGACCTGACAGCAGCTTGCATAAATAATGGGGTAAATGGTGGATTCTGTGGGTCAGACAGGAACTCTGGTTCTCACATTTGGTATGTTCCTATCGCTTTTGAACAAAGCACTTTCCTCAGGCTTAATACACAAAGTTCTTCGGAATGACACTTCCATGTGATTAACTAAGTGAAGAGAACATCTAACCCAGATGTCTTCCTTTCTAGTAAGTAATTTCTGCACATGCTTTCCTTACACACATAAATTCAGAGTTCAAGATGAAACTTGTAGTTCTATCCTTTAATGTACATACACCCTTGGTCCGCAGAGGGATTCTTATGCCTTGTGCATGAGAGAAATGAACACTTTGAAAAGGGTCTCTGAGCCTGAGTGCAGGGACAGCATCTCAGGACTTTGCAATGTGTTGCAGTCTGGTCACTAAGGAGGTGTTGCGTGTCCTCCATCACTAGTGTCATATTCCTGAGCTGAAGTTAGCAGCTGATTGGTCTTCATTTGCTGGTGACAAAGAAATCTCTATTCTAAGTGGTAAATGTTCGAGACCTAACCCCCACAACAGAAGAATTTTGGTGTTGTCTCAAGCAGCCACTTAGTACACAAGTCTCTTTTTAACTCCTATATGTATCACACCTTGGCTATATTTATCCCACTGGCACTGTTCTCAGACAGTGTTGAGATGTGACCTGTCTGGCTGCTTGCCTGTGGTGCAGGCTTCCTGTGCTGTTATAGAAATAGCCTTCTCTTTTCTTCAAGGCTGAGTAGAATTCTAGAATATAAGAAATTACATCTAAATTTACTAAATGGAATAATCTGAAACAGAATAAGAATTGTAGAATGGTTTGGGTGGAAAGAGCCCTTGAAAATCACCCAGTTCCAAACCCCCTGCTGTGAGCAGGGACACCTTCCACTAGACCAGGTTGCTCAAAGCCCCGTCTGGCCTGGCCTTGAACTCTTCCAGGGATGGACCATCCACAGCTTCTTTGGGTAACCTGTGCTGGTGCCTCACCACCCTCACAGGGAATAATTTCTTCCCCATATCTAATCTAAACCTACCCTATTTCATTTAAAGTTATTCCACCTCGTTCTATCACTGATACATGGAATCAAGGGAAGATCCTCATGGAAGAAAAAAGGGATTAATGCTTGCCCAGACTGAGATCCATCATTATGTTCCCCACAATCTGTAGGCTGGATGACCCAGCCAGAGGGCTGCCTGTGCAACAGAAAACTGAAACTGTGAGAAATCTACACAGTGGTGTTCTTTGCCTAATAAACCATTAATGCTCCTGGCATTGTCTGGTATATGGTGTATAATTTGGCTTACAATTAAATAATTCTGTAGACTTCTTTGCTTTGCTACTTTAAATATTCCAGTTGAAGCAACTGAAATTTTAGATCCCTTGTATCATGCTGATTTCTTAGCTGAATGATCAAATACACAGCTGAATGGAACAGAACAGCTCTCAGCAAGAGAGTAAGTAAGGCTCTGGTTTACCTCTGGTCATTAGCAAGATTCCTTATTCAGTCTACCATTGCCCTACTTAATTTCATCTACTTCATTTGTGAAGGTTGTTTTCACCAGACCTTATGAAATTATGGATTTGGTCTGACTGTTCAGTCCAGCAGCCAGTCTAGACAAGGGGTCTGTCTCAGTTAGACATGACCAATTACCTTGTGAGAGGAAATGGAAGAAGAATCCTGGTATGGTATTTCCTAATCCCCCCACTGTCCCCCAGTCCTGCCTCTCTCACATTCCTCCTGGTTGCTCAGCTGCAGTGGTAGGTTGGACAGTGTTCAGCACTGCTCCAGCCTCTTCTGGCAGAGCAGCTCTTCTACAGCCTCCTACTGAGTTATCAGTATTGAATGGCATCAGACATTTTCCCTTTCCTTCTTGGAGGCCCAAACACCCTTCAGCCACCATCCTTCCACTGCCTCTCCAGATAAATGTGACAAGGCAGGAGGGTGCTGATGATAGGCCCAGTGATGTGAGTTTGACAGGCAGTTGAAAATGTCTCCTTGTAGGAACTGAAGCCAGGAAATCCATTCTCTTAGATTTTTTTCTTTTATCCCTCCCTCACCTTTTTCTACTTTTTTTTTTTAATTTAAATATCTGGGTTATAATAACAGATAATGAGTGTCTGGTAATTAGCAACCTCTCCAGGAGTACGTGGGGTGCTTGGGAGAGGCAAGCCCTGAGATGGCCTCATGGAGGCTGTGAAGCCAGGCAGTGCTCTGTTGACCTTTGAAGGCTGCTGGTGGATCTGCACAGTGCTCTCCTGGCCAGTACCAGTGCTGTGAAAACAGAGAGGAAAACAGTGTGGATCAGGTGACTCAAAACCACAGCAGACATTGCTTTTGAAGCAATACAAATCCCCAACGGGATCACACAATTAAAGGGGATTAAAGTCCTCATCTTGTTATTGCTCGAGTCACTGCCAAAACTCCTCTTGGCTGGTGAAGAAGAGGCTTGGCCGGGTTGGTGCTGTTAGCCACAGCTCTCCAAGGGATGCTCTTTTCTTTGAAAGCTTTGCCCGAAGTGAAAGCAGGAGGTTAATTCTGTGTGAATGCCTGGTAGTGTCCATTAGTTTGTCTGGGGGAAGTCTGAAATATTTGATGTTGATCTATAACTCCCTTGGCCCCCTGAGTACTGCTGGGCTTGCAGACAGCCTCTTCACATGTGAGAAGGCAAGGGTTCTCTGAGCAGCTCAGGGTTGCACATCCTAGAACAAAGGACAATGGCACAGCAGCATTGTCAGAAAAAAATGCCTAATTTTTAGTTTAGTTTTGTCCTTGCTGTGCTCACTTCAGTAGCCTGAGAATTTGGTTTCCCTGATATTCCACAGGTTTGGGAAGGTAACGAGTTTTTTGCTGATTAAATTCCGCTTTGTATGAGCTAGGATTGCTGGAGGAAATTGAATTTATGTTCCCAGATTGGAATTGATTTTTCTTTTCTCTTAAGGAGCTTAATTATTCAATATCCTGGGCTTTGTCTTCCGAGCCTAGAGAGTGTAGGAGGCATCTCAATAACATAGAAAGGTTTGGTCATTTATAATCTCATGTGCATTAAGGATGAATTGAATTAGTGTGTTGTGAAGTCTAATCCTATGTGTCCATCTTTGGACATGTTTGTCATTTGTACTCTTCCGGCCTCTTGCAAGGCAGATATATGGAATAATTAAAATAATTAAAATCACTTCAACCATTTTTAGTAGTTTAAATCATGGAAATATTTTGATTTTTTTTTAATAGCTTCTACATTGTTGTCTCTATAATACATTGATTAGATTTCTGAGCATTAGTGGAATTTTAAATATCACTGTAGGTAAGAAAGCATGTTAAAGGAAAATATGGTAAAAGCACTTCTGTAGACAATCTCCCCTCTCTTAATGGCAGCACAATTCTGAAGATGAAGCCTCCATACCTGCAGAGATTTCACTTTACTCCTCTGACCTATCAATTTGCCTTCAACAGGACTCACTATGGATTTCAGGTTAACTGTACATTCAGAAAACCATTGAAAGGGGCAAGTAAAAGAATTCTTGTTGGCTGTTCAGAGCCATAATAAAGCTTCAGATGGATGCCTACAAGAATCGAGTTGTTGATTGCCCACTGAAAACATTGGCAATATTTTTTAAGTAACTTATTTTCTTTATCTTCCTTTATGCCCTTTTCTGTGGCCCAGAAAATTAATCATACTGTATTTGGAAACTACAAGGAAGAAAGTATTCTGATATCTCTTGTATCTTTAGCCTTGTTAAAAATAATAAGAGAGAGCATATGCTGCTTTCATTTTAAAGGGTCTGAACTGTGTCTGTTGTGAACATTATTCAGCAGTCCCTGGAGAAATTTCAGAGTCAGCCAGAATCCCTTCAGGGTCTCCTGTTGCAACACAGTCTATCAGCACTTTCCCAAATAGAAGCCAGTGCCTTTTAAGTACAATCCAGCTTTTAATTGGAGTAGAAATGAACAATGCATCTCTTCTTTTCTGAAAATAATTGTATTTTTTTAAAGATTTGTGTTTCACTATAGAGTGACCAGGATACAGTAAAACACTGAGTGAAAAAATCCAAATAGAAATCAGACATGGACTGTAAACATCAATGCTGAGATGACAGCTGCATGATCTAACAAACCTTCACTTTGTTCATTAGCTAAACAGGCTAAAGTGAGTTTTTCTCAGTAGCCACACCAGGATAATGAATTTGTGTTCATTCTCAGGAAATGGCATTCCGTTTGGACACCCAGAACCTGGAGTCTGGCAGGTTGAAATGCCCGTTCGATCCCCAGCAGCCGTTTGCTTCAGTGATGGCAGGTAAGGAGCCGCCAGAGCCAGGGGCTGCCCTCAGGGCTGTGAGGGCTCTGTCACTGCTGCGGGTCCTCTGGTCATGTTCCCAGTGCTGGTTTGTGCTCTCAGAGCTGGAGAAGCCTTCAGGCTGCAGACACCAGAGAGCTGCAAGGGCAGCAGTGCAAACAGAGGCATTAGAGTGGCTCTCAAGCTTCTATCAGCCGTCCAGGGAGGCGGTTTCACCCTCACCCAGTCATTGCTCCTTTAAGAGGACAACAAAAAAACCCACATGGACAGGGAGTGTTTGAAGCCCTTGTGGGCCCCTTTCTGCAATTATCAATATGTTCTGCCCTTTGAAGTCTGCTGACATGCGCTATTTCCATAAATACGTTTCTGAGGTTTCTATTTACTCGAGTAGCCACTTCTGAAGCCGGGAGCCGAGGAACAAGATAGTGCACTCTGCCTGCTGCGTGCATCACAGCTCTGTGTGGTCTGACATTTGGGGCTGAGGAATGTCAGCTTGACCTCCGGATTTCAAATCACTATAAGAGCTACTTTTGTCATGGTTTGGTTCATAGCTTTGGACAATTTTCATTTAACTTGTCCGTCGAGCATATGAATACAAGATAAGAGTGAAGCACCATGACGTTTTCATTTACAGCCAAAGAGCAGTGGTGACAATGCTTTGAAGTGTCGGTCACTCTGTGTTATAAAAAGAATATGACTAATGTTCAGTCTTTATTCTCAGATAATAAGATAGATGATTTGTGATTTTGACCCTACAGATGGGGCAGGACTTCCTTTATTAAAAACAATAGATTAAAGCCTGTGCTTATTCTTCTCAGAGACCCCTAGTACTCTTTAATGACCGTGAAGTCTATTTTTAAAATGGGGTTCCAGAAACTTTAATTTTTTTTTTTACTTTTTTTTTTTTTAAATGCAAGCAGCAGAACTCTGTGATTTATTACAGCATTGCCTAATTTCAGTAGCACTCTCATGCTTTGACTGTTCTATTAGATCTTGTGAAATGAAGAAGCTGCTGTCTTTTAGCTACCTAAGACATGAACTTTGCTACATAACAATTTTTGAGCTAGTTAAAATTATTGATCAGGGTATTCTAGTATTCCTTTTTCAACTGTGTCTGGTGTTAAGTGCTTCACAATAATGTACAAGGAGCACTGTAAAGAGTTACAGGCCTGACCAGAGAATGGTTTTGGTCTGTCTTTGGATGCTTACCTTATTCCCAAGTGAACTAGGAGAGCAGTATAGCTCATGCATAAGATGCTGCCCTGGAGCTCAGGTGAGATCATTTCCCATCTCTGTCACTAATGAGCAGAGTAACCTTGACATGTCACTTCTCTCTATCTACTTTTATTTATCTGCCAAATGGCAATAAAGATTACTAATAAACTTCAGACCAATTAATTCACTTTTTATTCAGTTACACATTTATGAGCTAAGTAATATGCAACTATATTTTCACTCAGATATGTAAGTTAATGTAATGAGTAATTTTCATTCTTTGTAGAAATAAATAATCTGAGTACTACATGACATATCACTTCCAGTAAATCCCATGGATAAATTTGAAAAACTAGTTTTTTTGACTGAAAAATCACCTGCTCATCATCCATCCTCTATTACAAATTACCACTCACCAAAACTGTTCAGGATGTAACAGGAACTTGGAATGAGAGATACCAAATGCCAGGAGAAGTGTTGAAAATGCCTTGTCAGCAGAGCCTAAGCAAGGATGGAGAATTTCTGTTGGCCCTTCTGATGTATTGATCACCCAGTGCATGTCAGTTAGCAAACACCAATTACCCTGCCCATTCCTCATTGTGACAAATACCTTTCAGAATGCACTATTGTTTCTTTGCAAAGGCAACATGCTGTCTGAAAGATGTGCTTTCCACAACTGTCATGGAAATAACACAGAAGTAACAATAATAATGAGGTAAAAAGAAAGATGATAGATCTTTTTCGGACAAATAAAGTGCTTGTGGATCATGGGTTGTGGGTTGGTTTGTTGATTTTTTTTTCCCCTTGATCTTATTTTTTTAAGTGCATTTACATCTTTCGCAAATGAAAGCACAAACATCAGTGTTGAATGGTATTTATTCTGCATTCACTCTCAACAAAGACTGCTCTCTAAAAGATCTTGTGAAATGTTTCAACCCAGGAATATCAGAAAACCTGGATAAGGAACTTTTGGAAGGGGATTTTTTATGTATCATACAGCTTTTTATAAGATCATAATTTATGAACATGAACTTTTTGGTTTTTATGAATTCTAGGGATTTATTTCTGCAAGTTATTAAACAAACAAACAAAAAAACCCCCACCCCTCTTCCAAACGATAAAGCTTGTTATTCTACAGAAAAAAGGAGTATTTAAAATGCACTATGTGGTAAAAAAAAAAAGGTTCACAGTGAGACTGTTTCTTTGCTTCTTTTTGAAAAATATTGAGAACTGAAGGGAAGCAGAAAATATTTTGCATTTCTTAACATTTTCATTGCCCACAAAAGGGGCAGAAGAGGAAATAGTGACTGCAATTGCAGCAAGTTCACAGCACAGTGTAGTATCTTTGTGAGACAAATTCTGGCTGCCTTATTCAAGCAAGATATGTCATTTATTTTAGTGAAACCTCTCTGTGTTAAAATGATGATGATCTGTGTCTGTAGTCATATTTCTGCCATTAACACAAATTCCCTGAGTTTGTGCCTGAATTCCTCTTTGTGAATTAAGTGTTGGATGGAGATCCTTGCTGTGGGAATGGGCCAAGCTGCAGCATTCCAGTGGGGAAGCATCCATCCTGTTTTTACAGCTCAGAAGCAACAAAGCCATCAGGGCCATGGCAGTCCTGGGACACAGGAACAGGAGGTGGCTGGAATGGACAGGTGGCCATGCCCTCACCATGGCTCCCCATGCATAGGACAGGGTGTTGAGATTAAATAGACCTTTCAACTCTTAAGAGCTCAGTACCCATTAAAGCCTGGGAAATCCACTTTTCTGAGTACCTAAAAGATCTAAAAATTAGACTTTGATTATGTTGCTTCTCAGACATGTAATTGCAACTATCACTCTCATTTAAATGTAAGTAAATTCACAGAACCAAAAAAAACAATAAGATATGACCCAATAATATCTTAAAGCATTAAATTAGTTTATAGACCAATTAAACACAGGTGTTGTTCACCCAGCAAAATGTAAATAGTCTTAAATTTTTTTGTGTCACAGCTGTAAGAACCCTATTTCTTTTTTCATTTGCAGATGAGTATCTTTATGCTGGAACGGCTTCTGATTTCCTTGGCAAAGACACTGCTCTGACACGGTCTCTGGGCCCTTCTCACGACCACCATTACATCAGAACTGACATTTCTGAACATTACTGGCTTACTGGTAAGATCCCAAACATATGCTGTTGTCATTTGCGTTGTCCCTGCCTCTCTGCAGTTAATAGCTCCTTCCTTACATAAATATATGTCCAGTAACTATAAATATAGATATTGTATCATGGAGTCTTTGGATTACGTAGGCTTTTTTAGAAAAGCTCAGTGGAACAGAAGTGCACTTGAGAAAAGTCACAGAGGTGAAAATGCTAATTAAGGGAAGAGTGGGAGCATAAGACCTAATCATAGTTTCTTTGATCTGTATATCTGTGTATAATCCTACAATTGAAATAATATCATGACTTAAATGCTTCTATATTCAGTCTTGTTGGGTTATATTTTTTTAACTGTTTTTTCCAATTGCTTGTTAGAAGCTGTTCCGTATAGCATGTTGAAACAACAGACTAGAAATCCCACATTTTTTGATAGGAGGTCTTTTTTTTTTTTTCTTTTCCTTTTTTTTAGGGGGAAAAATACCCTTTGTTGCTGTGAGGATCATTTTAAAACCACTGAGGGCACACTAAAATAGCTTCCCAAGCAAAACACTGCTTTTTCTTGCCTGTTAAAAAACATTGTGAGCTAGTAAACCCTCTAAAAAACTGACTGCATTGCACCCAGCCAGTCTCAAACCACACACAGAGTAACATGGAAAACTTCACTCACAATCTAACCCTGCTCAATTAAAGCATCCTCCTTTTAGCTGTCAACTGTCTTTGAAGATGTGGCAACACTGGCCCTGGCTCAGGATGCCTGTGTAACTATTATGGGTGCAGTGTAAAACCAGGGCCTGCTGACCACAGGGTTAAGTTGTCTTCCCAGCAGACAACTTCTAAAAAGGATAATTTTGCCTCTTAACTCTTTGAGACCTCAACAAGAGGAAATGTTCTTTGTTTTTTCCTTAATAATTTTTCCCTACCCCTTCTCTTCCTTCTTTGGTATTGCTGCCTTAAATTTCTATCTAGATGTAACTCCATAACCCCAGGATTTCTGCTGTGAGATGAGGAGAAAAAGAAAAAGCCACTTAAAAGTCACTTTTAAAGTTTACCTTTCCAAATAGGAGACAGAAGAATCTCACATCTGACTCTGCTGACCTATCCCACTTGCATTTCCTGTGCTGAAAATCTTTCTTGTCCTACCTCTCCTACTTCGTCTCTCTCGTTTCCACGCACCCCTTGTGCAGTACAGAGCAGAAATGGACTGTGATATGGACCAGGATGGGTCCTTCCAGCAGTCAGTTCTCTAATTCTAATTAGCCATGCAACTGCATATCCAGTTTTATCACTGATGGCCTGCAGATGCTCAGCATGGAAAGGTGGTTGGGTAGCTGCTTTACTAAGGGATGCAATAATAAGCTAAAAACAAAGATTTACTGTGATTTGGCCCTGAGGAGCATCTGGTGTTATCATTAGTATAGATCCATACTGATGATCATTACAGGGTTCAGTTCCCAGTCCAAAAGAACTTGTAGCTTAAAAATCCAGTTCCAAACATTTTTTCCTCTTATTATTGTTTCTTCGTGAGCAGTTTGAGGCAAGGGAACTGTACAAGAAAACAGAATAAACTATAGGTTTGAGAAATGGTAAGATTTTTTTAGTGGAGGGGGATGTCTATATAAGTATAGTGCCTTTCTGCTCTCATTTAGATTGATTCATGATTTATTCTGTTTTCACTTAAAAGTCTGTTATTTGTGAAACTTTTCTAAGGAGAAGAGTATATTAATATATCTGGGTCTGAAAAACAGCTTTAGTGTGCTAGACCCTGAGGTGAAAATTGCCCCACACTATATAAACACTGAAAACCCTATATATTCTTCAGGTTTACCTTGTTTCCAGCCATATAAAACCTGCAGCCACAATTCTGTCTGACTTCACAAACACAATCCGGTCAGTGTTATATTAAGAGGCATAGACATAAACTGGGTGCTTTTAATATTTTGAAACAGTCCTTTTAAGGTTGGAGAAAATTTTAAGTGCAACTTGAAATGATGACATCATTTCTGCAATAAGCCATAGGGTGGCCAGTATATTTCTAGTTTATTGTGTAGTGTTACCAATTGCATACTTTTGTGCTTTCAGATGATATTGGTATAAAGAAAATATTTACTTGATTTCAGGTTTAAAACTCCCATCTCATCTAAATCCCCTCTTCCTAAATCTGCTGCCCATTTACCAAGCATGTGTTAGACCTTCAGGAACAGTTGTACATACTTGAATAATTGTACAATTGGAAATAAATTATTACCATGCATGACTCATGTTTTACTTAGGATAAGCATAAAATGTACAGCTTGTTTTCTTCCAGAGGGCCAAGGAAGTTTTGCTATAATGCACCCTAATATTTTTAAAATTTAGTCTTACTCTGTTTCTGGAACCAAAATTATCCTTTCTTGAGGGAAGGGAGGTAAAGACAAAGCATGAGGGAAAAATGCGTGGGATACCTTCCAGTTCCTCACAGGGCATCTCTATCTTGACTAATTAAGACATGTCCTAATCTCAGTGACTGAATAGCAGCTCCACAGAGGAGGAAAGGAGGAAGGCAGCTAATCTTTCCCATGACTTAGGCTCACAGTGCTCATCCTCCCGCGAGGGTGGCACTGGAGCAGAGGGGAGCAGGGCTGGGCAGTCAGGCATTCCCACAGCTGCTCACCGGAGCTGCCTCACCCAGGGACGAGGCACGTGGGGCTGGTGGCCCCTTTTTGGATGGCAAAGCCACCCACTGGAACAGAGTCTGCCCCGTGCCAGCCCCATGGGCAGAGCAGAGCACCCCGCCAGCCCTGCACACAGACATCGTCTGAACAGCTGCACATTCCCCCCTCCTTCTCAGGAAGAGAAGGCCATAGCTGGAACGAGGGCTTCCTTGAATTGCATTCATCTATTTTTTTTCCCCTTTTCACTTTTTTCATAGCAATTTAGTCGTCTTTTCCAGGGCAAAGTCTTGGAGGCAATGAGTTCTTTATATCCTGCTAACTTTGGATGGGATTCAGCTCCCTTAGCTCTAAAAGGCAAAAGCTAGCATCCTGTCTGAGCTCAGTCCTTTCCCTTGCCTCTGTAATTTACTGAGAGGTGACACTTCCAGAAGGTGACTCACCCCGCCTATTGTAGGAATCTGTCTTGAAATAGGATTATTCATTGTCACTTTATTCCTCCCTGAGAGGGGACCTGGCTGAGAATGGGTTAGGAGCTTGACTTGTAGGTGGTTATGGTAAATGAGGTAAGCACTGTCCTTTGTATTCTGTCATGCCATGTATTTCTGGCAGCCCAACCACACAGAGGTGCTGCTTCCCACTATTTCAGGTTGCTTTTTCATTTCTTTGCCTTCTGGGACAGCCACTCCTTTGTGGTTCTCTTTTTCTGAGCCTAAGTTCTCCTTAGGTTGCACTGCCAAAAATCACTGCTGGTTTCAGAAGGGAGTGGTGGCCAACAGGTAACCAACAGCAACCCAGCAGTGAAGGACCTGCTGTATCAGCTTTTCCACATGAAAAATGAACATGAAAAAAAGCACAAGCAGCACATGTACCATCTATTGCCAGAGCTCATGATGCCTTTAATCCCTGGGTTGGTTACATACAACCTAGCCATGAACTTAGTATGTGGGAAAATCTTCTGCTGAAGCAAATACTGGGGGGCATAGCTCTGTCTATGGGAAAACAAACTGTAGTTTAAAATCATCATCATTATTTTTTTCTCCCATGCAAGGAATCCAAAAGCCTAATTCATGGTTAGTTTAAATGCACTTTTATATGTTGGATAGATGGGTTAGAAAAGATGAGACAAAGTTCTCAATTGCAGAACATTTTGTGCTTTTGAGATCATAATTCCTTCTATTTAATTATTTTCGCTTCATCTTCATATCTTTTACAATGCATTTCTGTTTGGATTTAGCTTTCAACTTCAGTGTTTTCGATTGTGATTTAAAATTGTTAAATATTTGTGTTCCTTTAATTCATTAGAAATTCTTCTAAATTTGTTCCAGGAATTGGTATTGAGACATTTATTTTTGAATTTGGCTTGCCAAGGAGAACAATGAAGTTTAAGCTTCAACCCCCCATACATTCAGTGTTTTGTTCTGTGAATGTGGATTAAGAAAAAAAAATGATGACTTTCAAAAACTTGGTATAGAAGAATTTCACAGGTTTCCTCTTAAATGCCTATTTTGCTAACCACATATTTAAGAAACCATACTGGAAACATATTTATGTATTTATTCATGCTTAGAGATCTAATCTTCAAAGTAGCCTTACATGCCCTGAGGGGTAATTGAATATTTTCCTCAAGCTCATTTTGAAATCCTAACATAAATTTATAGATCTTGATGCCTGCATCATTTCAGTTTTTTTGCTGACACCATTCTCTAGTGTCAGAAAGGTTTAAAATGGAAGCAGCACTGTGGCTATTTTCACCCATAAATTTATTCTTCTGTCGCAGAGGTGCACACTGAGCACTTAAACACATCCCATTTTGTTTCAGGCCCTTTGTCTCAGACTGCAAACTTTTGAATCAAGGACTCTCTTTTTCTTCTGTGTGTACTGTAGAGTTCATGGTGAAAATTCCTCAAGGCTAATATAAAGTAACAATCATTATGAAAAGGACAAAGGCATGAAGATATATTGAAAGCTGATAATTGTATTCCCCCATATAAACAGTGTGGTCTGTTTGCTCTGCATTCTTACACCACCCTCCTTATTGCTTTCTACTGCAGCCTACCTGATACTGGGGGACAAAGACTGTGTATTTTATTGCTGAAAGAATGTATTTTAGAGTCAAGGGTCTCTTTACACTGTATTTGTGTAGCCACTTCTGTTTAAAGAAAAACATCATTGATCCAAGTGCCCTCAGAAGAGCTCATCTATTGTAGCACACTGGGGAATGTCTTAAAAATCACTGCTGGTTTGCTCCTGCAAGGCAGGGTTGTTGCCTGCTCTGCTGCAGTCATGTTCCCTTGAATTGCTTCTATTTCTGATTTTAGTCCAAAATTTAAAGGAAAACAAACAAACAAAAAAAAAACCAACATGGAAAACAAAAGCCCTCAACTAGTGAGCAGGTAGAGCAGGGTTGGAGACCATGGATGAGGGAGCTTGGGAGCAATGAAGAACATCTTGCCTGTAAGGTGCAGGCAGACACGCCTGCTTGCCTTGGGAGAGACCAGGAATAATGTAATGGCCCAGCATGCCACGACAAGGCATTTTTTTGCAAAAAGCAGATTTAAATAACCCAAACAAACCATTATGTTGATGTAGCCTGTCTGTTTTCAAGCACAAGGAACTAAGTTCTTAAGACTGACCAACCCATTTTGGAGTTGGCTGTGGTAACTGGGGAATCCCAGCGTGGCACTGTGTTGGATTTGGGCAGATATAGTCAGTAAAATTGTTCTATCACAGATATGTGGGAAACATTCTTTTTCAAGCTATATCTAGTAAACAGTAGTATATTTCTGTATTCATAACTGCTGCAATGAGTAATTAAATTAATTTAAATTCTACCAGGTGATTTCAGAAAATCTACTTAGCTTCGTTTTGGTGGCAAGAGCAGTAAGATAGATTTATGTAGGCAATACTTTGTATTGAGAGTTACTCTGTTTCAAAACAGAGAATGATAACCAGTGCTGCATATTTTTGCAAGTGGTAGTAAGATCTATACACAAAAACATCAGCCTGAGAGTAAATACTTCAGACTCAATGGTGGTTTTCACTTGCAGTTAGTAAGAAACTTGCTGCTACATATCCATATAATATTTTTATTTCACTGGAAGATGTAACATAAATACAGAGATTTAACAGCAAGTACTAAGGCTTTTCTTCAGATTTTTAACTTCTTTTTTTTATTATTTTCTAGGAGCAAAATTCATTGGAACTTTTCCTATCCCAGATACCTATAACCCAGATGATGATAAAATCTACTTCTTCTTTCGAGAAATATCACAAGATAGTGGCACATCTGACAAGACAATCCTTTCCAGAGTTGGGAGAGTTTGTAAGGTGAGGACTCTATTTTTTTTGATAAAAACAAAGCAAGTTTGGTTTATTTCTGTGTGAAATGTGTTTTCACCTTTATTAACCAATGAGCCATTGTTGTAATTTTTCTGAACAAAGATTACTAATGCCATCTGAAATCCACTTGTCAAAAAACAGACTTGGTATTGACGGTGCACTTCTTTTAAAAAGCTAATATGTTTATAAATTGTAATCCTGTGTCCAAACAGTAAAGTATTGACCTTCAATGCAACAGTGTTGTGCATTGTTTCATGAGCTTCCAGTGAGTATACATGAATCAAAGTGCACACAATGGCAAGGTATTTGGGGTTTTGTGGAAGGTGGCCACTGCTGCATGGACATACAAACCCATTCCTTCAGCTTGGCTCTGTACACCATTCCTGGGCATTACTGAGAGCTGGGGTCAGTCATTTGTTTCTGCACATTCCTGATAACCTGCTGGGGTGAGGGGAGGCTAAGAAAGTATACAGTTTCTGAGCTACACCCACATCTGCATGGAGGTTTCCTCCCTTGGGAAGAAGAGCAATCCTTGACCCATTGACCAGGAGGAGCCAGACCCCAGGTCTCCTGCCCTTTAAAAAGTTCATTTGGCTGGTGCCTGACCTCCTTTAAATGATTACTCCTTCACTTTCTTCTTCTTTCTGCTTGGGTTTCCCTTTATGAAAAATGGTATATACAGACTCAGGCTTTCATGAGCTGCACTCTTCTTGGAGAAGCTTCTCTGTCAAGTGCAGAAGGTGTCCTCAAAAGATGAGAAATAAAAACTGTTCCTGTACATGAAGACAGCAGTCAGTGTAGATTGTGGTTTAGCAGCGTGATGGTTTTACTGAGGTCTCTACCCACAGTAACAGAAGGGTCTGTAGACTTCAAACACTCTATCCACTCCCTTGTCCCCTAGGACATTCTGTTTCTCTATTCTGTAGTAACAGAGGCAGTGAGTAGAAGTACTCCCCATCTGTCCTTGGGCCCTCAGGAATCACTGGTAAAAGTCAGGAGAATGGAACTTGAAAGCTGCCTTCATATATATAATATAATAAACATAAGCTTTGAGCAAATGTTTATCTCGTGGTAAGTTAGATATCAGCAACACCACAGCAGTCACACAAGTAAGTACATTTCTGTGATTTTGTTCAGAAACTTCAAGTGACTTGCAATTTCTGAGCAGTGTGACTCTGCGGGCAGTTTCTCGAGAAACTTGAAAATCAGTAAAAACAAAGCATTTGTGATTTACAGTAAGATGTGTGTGGGAGAAGAGCACTCATTCAGCTGTGGACACACACAGAAAAACAGAGTGGACAAGTGTATGGACGTGTAAATCTACAGCTGCTCTGCAGTCCAGCAGACTCCCAGCTCCAACTGAGATTTCAGTGGCCACAGCCATTTCACACTTCTGTCCTTGACCTAAAGTGTTAAGAAAACAAAACATTCATTCATAAATCAGTTCTCTAGTAGGTTTTAAGCCAGACGAAAGAATGGATAATCTTTAGTTGGGTATTTCACAGCAGAGTGATTAATGGCAGAATGGAAATGCAAACATTTATGATTTGCTGCTAGACATGGCATTTGCTGATTATGAGAAAGCACTTAATGCATTAGGAGAAATTGATAGACAACATTTTCAAGCCAAGGCACATGAGAGAGGGTATAGTAAACCAAGATATATTGGCTAGAGAAAACCAGCATCCTTTACCTAGAGAAAAAGGGAGATAAGCTATCATAATAAAAGCAAATGTATTGTAAGGAAATCCTAATGACTGTCTATAATCATACCCCAGACGAGAATGAATTTGTAGAGTAATCATGTTAACGGGAAAAATGTCATGAATTTTATTTTTAGTAGTCAAACCAAAACAGTGAAAACTGATAAGCAAGGTGATTATTATTAATAGTTCCACACTGTCTTTTTTATTTACTGAGCATTTCCTACTGGTTGCAGAATTCTCTTGATAATCCAGACTCCTGCTTTTTATGATATTTGTCTTAATTAACAACAAATTAAAAAAAATGAACTGCTAATTATTATAATAAAAATAGAATTATTATGGGTATTTAATATAAATTAAATATACAAATGGACTTGTGAACATATTTGTCTATGTTAATGGACTGAGATATTTTGGATCTGTGCTGTGGTATGAAACATCTGCTGTGCTTAGTTGTCTCTGACACGGGAACAATGCCTTTGCAACCATTGATAACAATTTCTGCTGTCTCATTAATGTCATCTGTACTGCACAAAGTTAAGCCTTTGCCTTCTTTCCCTCTTAAGCAGAGAATAGCACTAAATGGGAGGAGCTCAGCAACTACTGAAAGAGTTTGCTTGGTGTAAACACAGTTTTTTTCTACTAGAACTCGATTGCTCTCTATCTCACCATGCCTTAGGGCTCCTGTCCATTAATGCCAGAAACACATGCTGAACTTAGAACAGGCTTTGTTTTTAATAAGAAACTCAGTCAATGCAGCCTATTCTTTGGCTAATTTTCAAGGGTTCAACAATGTGGTCTCTCAGTGATCCCCTCCCTTAGGGAAAATCTTCTCTGGAAAGCATTCCCCTTTCCCAGCTACTTTCAGACCCAAAGGACTGCAGCGCTCCTGCTGGCAGCTCTTTGCCCAGGGTCCAACAGCTGTCACTTGTCCTGTACACCCAGTGCCCTGCAGCCTGTGCTGCAGCTCTGTACAGCCCTCACCAGGGTTTGCATCATCTGTTCTGTGTCACTGAGGTATCACTGGCACTGTGGAGGAAGTGCTTTCAACAGTCACTTTCAGAACCAGTTGTGTCATTTATCATGGTAAATGGCATTTCCTGTTTTTGGTTTGAGCAAGGCAGAAGAAGTGTCATTGCCCTATCTGCAATACCTGATACTGCTTATGGTGCATTCATGCTTGCATAAATTGCAATGTTTGGGGTTATTGGTTTTCTTTTCATCTAAGGCCATAACCAAAAAGAAGAATTACTATTGAGGATTAGCCAGCAAAATTTATTTCTTTTTAAAAGTGCATGCAGTTACACTTATATATATTAAATGATCACACAAACCTTAACTTCTTAAGCGCATGGATTCACTTATTTTTATTTCTAGAAACACAGATATAAGCTTTTACAGCTACATTGTCTTCAAGCCCACAACGCTGAACCATTTTGCATCAGATAAAGACAGGACACAGTCATTACACATTGAGGAAGATTTTGAAAAAAAATACAATTGCAACATCCATACACTGTGCCCTTTCCAGTCCAGTAACAAGTCAGCTGCATTTTTGTACAAACTCACCACTAAGTGATGGCAGAATTGTGATTCTGTTTATTGACAACCTAATATATGTACAGGTATAGCCTTAGAAAAGACTCAGTTTTCCCTCTTATTTTCCTCACTCAAATAAAGGGAGAAATAAAAATCTAACACAGAGGAGTCAGAGAAAAGGTTTTGAAGAGGGAGGAAAGTTTTTGGAGCTTTTGTTTGTTTGTTATCCATATAGAAACACATCTTTTCATAGTTACAACCTCATCCTATTGGAATGAAGTGGAAATTAGCCAAAAGCAGTAGTCTCTCTGCTGCAGTGTAAAAATCCTGTTTATTATTACAGTGGTTTGCATTTGCTGTGTTACAAGCTTCTCTTTAATGGTTTTGGTGATGTATTGCAAAAGTTAAAGCATGCAGTCTTAGAGGCTGGTTTCCGAGACCTCAGCTGCCAAGAAATCAGACTTCAGCCCCTGATGATTTCCCATATTTCCCAAAGTGTTTGGTATCCAGAAGCAGCCTTTGTTCTAGTGGGAACAAGTGAGCTCTTTGTCTTTTTTTTTTTTCTTTTGTTCTTTTTTTTTTTTTTTGAGTAGCGTTCCACCCCTATATATACCAAGCTGTACCTGGGGAAAAGAATACTGCAATTAGGCACAGCCCTCTTGGTTAAACTGTACTTCCTAAGCACACTGGAATGTAATCATTTTAAGAGCTCTTGAGTCGAGAGCCCTGGACACACCCTGCATTCCACCTTTGGGTAATGTAATTTATTTCCAAAGCCGTGACCATCAGCAGAGTTCAAGGCTGTGACCTTGCCTCCCGTCTGGTGCTTAAAGCAATTTGTATTCCCAGAATGGCAGGAGGGAGCAGCTCCTCTGCAGCTCCAAGTCCAGAGTCCCTGGTGGGCTTTGCCACAGGGCTGCTTATGTGTAGAAATTAAGAAGTGTTTTTCTTGTCCTGGATATAGTCTAGCCATGCCTTTACTGTGACTAGGGATAGCTGGCCCATTATTATACCACTATGGGTATTTCTGTATTGTGTGGATAATTGATCTGTCTCCAAAGCCCTTGGAGCTGTCCTGGCAGTGTCCTGCTTTCCCGTTCAGCCGGGTCCCGGAAGCCAAATAGCCGAGCATGTTCACATGTTCTCAGCAGGGCTAATTAGCCTGGGCTCAGAGCCATGCTCGTGCAGCTCTCCTGCTTCCAGTTCTGGAGGCAACTCATTCCAGACAAGATTTAACTTCCTCTGTGTTACATGCTTACATACCTCCTTTGTCACCAGAATATTGCCCAGCCACAACTCCAGCAATGGGAATTTTTACTTTTTTTTTTATTTCTCAATAAAAATGATTAAGAACCCTCTGAAAAAGTCACCCCTAGAACAACCTTGGCCCTCATTTGCCCACCGAGTGTCTTTGCAGCTGTGAGTCTTTTGGCAACCAACTCCTCTTGGACATCCAAATTTGATATTTGCACATGATGTGCCATTTGAAAGTTTTCAAATTATGTAGAAAAGCAGATGCTCATCATGATGATTTCATTTTTTAGGGCTGTTGTGTTGGAGACAGGCCAGTTCCATAGAGTATTTGCTTCTAACTGTGATGGATTAAGAGATATAATATCAGGCTTTGTCAGGTCTTTTGGTCCAACTTTCCTTATTGGCAAGGAAGGATTCCTATATAAGTATAGGAAGTTTTGTAAATTTCTGTCCCTTATGGGTGTGTTTCAATAATTGGTGTTTTGAGGGGGGAAATCATGATTTACAGATGAGGCAAAAATATGTAGGATGTGCTTATATGTAAAGAGGTGTGACTGAATTTTACTGAGCCTCAGGGAAAGTGAGAAAGAAGTTGCAGGGTCAAGATAGATCTTTAAAAACTGGATTATGGAAAGGCAGCTGCACAACCTCTGAAGCAAACTTGGGAAGCCATTCTAGTTGCCAGAGAGACGCATTGCATAAGACAGTGTCAGCACACCTTGGCTCAGAAGTGGAAGCCTCTTAGAGTTGATTGGAGTGAAGTTCTTATGGCTAAATCCAAAGTCCCTGACTTGTGAGTGCTTTGGCTCAGCTGTTCAAATATCTGTAAGAGTAGCAAATAATGACTTTATGTTTTTGAAATTTCTTCATGTGATTGAATTATCTTCCTGTCTTTTTTTTCCCTGTCAGTACATTTACTATAAAAATGTACCATGGTTTGCAGTTTTGCTATTGTTGATTGAGTACAGTGTTGTAAATGCAGATGTTTCAGGATTCCAGATTCTAAAGGACTCTCTAAGGTGATGACATACCTTTGTTCTTTGGTCTCATGCCTTTCTTAGCTCTCAGCCTGTGCTTACCAATGCTGTGGTCACAGTATCTTATGCAAGTGGCTTCAGGCACTTGTATCTATCCAGGTGAGGAAACTAATTATCACTCCTTCCCTTTCTTCAGTAAAGGCAGATAACCAGTTTTCGGAGGAAGACTCCTTCCATCTTCAACATAAATCTCTCTGTGAAGGACATATCTTCCACTGACTATAAAGGAGGCTCTGCCCTACTGAGTCCCTGAAACTTGAAATTCAAGACATTCTGATTTAAGAATGTGAAATTCTGAATGGCAAATTCAAGCTTATTTGTTCATAAAGAAGCCAATCTATCTCCGTGCTAGGTCTCATACTCCTCCAGTTTCACAGTGCTGTCAGTCTGTTCAAATCATATAAATTCTGATCTCCTGTTTGACATTAATTGCATGATCCATCTAATTACTTTACTTGCCTTTAGCTTCATTAGCAAAAATGCTGTCTTTCATAACCTGAAGATTTTGTTCTTTGTCTTTTTATATCCTTCTTACTTATGCATATCATATAATTTATATTATGTATATTATTTTAGAAAATTTAGATGAGAGACAGATAAAAGCAAGTCAAACACACTGGAATAAACCAGAGACTGTTTATACTCAAAAATTTAAGTAGGTTTTCCTGAGAATCCCATAATATATTTTATTTCTTCAGCTATAAGACTTTGCTAGCTTCAGATTCCCACTGAAGTTAGAATGAGCAGCCTAATGGTGGATATAGTAGAGTGCATTTAATTTGTTGCAGCCTTTGTAGAGTTTAGGGGAATATTCTTGATACTAGCAAGCCTGCTGGAGATAAGCTGAGCAGGATTGCTTCGTGGCCTGAAGGTAAAATGGTGCTTAATTTTACTCTTTTATTTGTCCCAAATCATCCTTCTCATTACCTGAGCCTGCTAGTTGCTGGATTTGGGGTATTTTTTCATGGTGTGTTTAGTAACAGTCCAGAATTTTTCATTGCTCTGTAGTTAGATTTTCCAGTCTGGATCCCATCCAAAGATAATTTGGTAGAAACTTCTGGGTATGATGTTTAAATACTTTCCAAAATAAAAATCAACATTTTCCATAGTGAACCAAGCAGTTATGCATGCTCAGTGTGAGTACTTTCTGAATGAAATAAAAACAAGCCTGGTTGAGGAGCAGGAACTAAACAGAGTCACCACCTCATTGTCAGATGGGAAGTACAGACACAGAGGAAAAATAACTTGCCCAAGTTTATTTGATGTATCCATAGGAGAGGAGTCAAAGTTCTAAAGTCTTTTGTGCCTTCTTTCTCTTGCTGATATTGCAAGTGTGCTTTTATTCTCTCTCAAGTCACACTTCATGTGTAGCTTGATATTTTCACACGTTGCCTGATGAAATCAGGGGAGGAATCTTCATCTACATTAGTGCAGTTTGGCCAAGAAATTTTGCACCTGAATTCCTGAAGGAGCAAATTTAACTTTCCTGTGTTAGGCTGGCACCTAACAGAGTTGCATGGGGACAGAATATGTAAAGTAAAGCAAAATAATTATAGAAAGAACTGTGAACCTGAAGACAGAGGTTGAAAGGAGACTGTTGGCTGTTTCTCCGTTTACCAAGTCAGCTACAAGGTTGGAGATTTTCTCCTCCATAATATGAGGCTTTGCCTCAGGGGGTGCCATTTGTTTGTGGTAGCTTTGTCACATAGCTAAGCTTCAATAAGAGAAAGGCTCCAGGGCATTTTGCAGTTTCAGCACTTTTCCTCTCTGTTCTCCAACATTTCCCTTTATTCAGGCCAGGAATTCTCTTTGGGTAGTCCTTTTGCACATCTTGCCACTGGCTGTAATTAATAACCTGCTTCTAGAAATTCCACTCATTGTCTTTTTTCTTTTTTCTTCCTTTTTTTTTTTTTTTTTAAATTCCTTTTAGAGGCTGTTCAGGATAATTACTGTCTTTAAAGTTTTATGAATCACAGTGTTTGACATCTTTGATGTAGACTGATTTTTCAGATAACTGCACTTTTTGCTCTAATGTTCAATTTGTCACTGTTACTTACAAGCAAATAAGAGATTTAAATCCCCAAAGATGCAGATGTTCTTTAGTTTTGGTACCATCTGTTTTCCTGCTTACTGGATTCCAAGACTAACATTTGTTCATTTTAATGAAGCTACATTTATACAGTATATAAGACACAACAGAATAGAAAACAGATATGACAGGAAGTCTTTAATATAAATTGATTTTTAAATCACTTGATCATAGAGCAGTATCTTTCCTGATGACTTTTATTTTCATGTGAATTTATCTTTTGCTAGATGGTTTGAAAAACCTGTTGTTTTGTTAATTGCACATAAATTGCAGTTCAGAAAACTGAAATTTCCATGGAATACTCCCAAGAGAGGTGCATGATATGACCTTAAATTACTTCACAAAATTTACGCTGTGCCATTTAAACAGCAGTCTTCCTGAATGTCAGAAAGCCACACAATTACCTCTGCTCACGGAAGTGGGACATCTGATATTTGAAATCTCAATGTAATTTGGTAGAAACCTGATTTCTCACTCCAACAAATTGTTTTTTGCAACCAGCTTGCTGAAAAGGGATTGAATTTTAGGATTTCTGTAAATAACAGTCTGCCAGATTTATTAAAGTCATATTGGATTCTTCCCCATTTTATCTAAGTAATTTGTAGTTACAATTTTTTGTGATATTTTGGGGTAGTATTTTCTCAACAGGTGACAGATTGAACAGCCCCTCTTCTAGTTGGCAATTATCTACATTTCTAACTCAGGCAAGAACAAGTAACCAAGATTTTACAGGCACTTCTTTCTGTTAAAAAGAAGGTATTTCAGGCAGAAGTGTTGGTATTTGTTACAGCTTGTGAGATTACAAAGCAGTAAGTGCTAATTAAAGGTTTATTTATATTCAAAATGAAATATGCATTCCTAAGTGCCTTCATCTGTCCAGTAACAAAGTTTACTATAAACACAGCTAATCCAGTGTGCTTAGAAGTGATATTTTGGGAGATAAGATTTCAGATACTCAAGGCTGGTTGGCTGTTAAAAGATTACCCATATTTTTGGAATGAAAGGCTTGTTCATGCTGCCTTACCCTTCTCTCAGCACTTAAATTTATCTTGTCTCCTTGTCCAATCTCCCTGAAATATTTAGAGTTCTTTGTATTCAGACCATATCTCTTGTCAAAAATGATTTCAGTACATCCAGTTAATTACTTAAACAGGCTTGAGGCAAACCTTTGCTTGGTATAAATCAGCTGAATGGGCTTCTTAGGAGTCCATGGCTTTGTGTTTAATCCTTACTTCTGTCCACCTGTGCACTAACTGGACTTTGCTTTGGTGATTTTCACTCTTCCATGCATTTCTTCTAATCCACTGACTACCCGGCCTGTACATCCACTTTATTTATGTCCTGCTCTACAGCCAGCTCACAGCATTTGAGCACATCAGTGATTCATTCCAGACTGCTGCTATTAAATTATCTGGTTGCCAAAAGAGACTGTCTTCTTTCTGTGGCAGCCCAGTCTCAAAAATAACTTGGGCTGGTATTTCCTTTGTGCAACCTCTCAGAGGCCAATAATCAGGAATGGTGAGGGTCCAAGGAATCTCCACCAGAGTAGGCAGATACGATGCAAAGTGAGTCAGTACACTTCAGTGTAGTCTGAAGGAAAGGAGAACAACTGCATGTTCTCTGGCACCTGAAGCCTCCAGGTGAGTCAAAGACTGACCTAATATGCACCAAAAAATAGTATGAGGAAAGAGGAGGTGCCCTTTCTTTAAAAAAATAGACATTTACAGGGCTTAGTAAGATAAATACTACTTGAGACTCGAGGAGCAAAGACATACTATACTATACTATACTACACAATACTATACTACACTATACTATTTATAGTTTCTGTACCTCCTTGGTCTGAGCTGAACTAATTCTGTATGTAGATAAAATCATCATGGCCTTTGTCAGTTCCTGAACTTTCTCAGTCAATCTCAATGAATCCTGGGCACGTTGTAGGAAAGGAAAGACACTGAATTAATCAGACATGACGTATGGAATTGAAGAATACTATATGGCTACTAATCAAAAAAATCCCCCAAAAGCCCCAAAACCACAAACAAAAATATCCTCCAAGTAACATGTGCTTTTTATTTCACTCAGCCATGGCAGTAGGAAGAAGCATGTTGAAGGATATGTCAGCATATTATGTGTGCAACTGTCTAAATCAGTGAAAGGTCTTTTCAGTCTCTCTGCACCATAAATTTGTCACTCCCTGGCTTCAGAAGGACTTGGTAGCTCTTGGAATGCTGACTGGTCATTGAATCCCCTTTGCTCCATTATAAACTGTACAGTGTTACTTTGTCAGCTTTTGGATATGTAAAACACACCTAGTGAATGTCTGTTCTAATGTCTCTGAAATTCAAATAACATGGTTAACATCATGTCCTGGCTTGAGAGCAAGCAAATGTGGATATATCTTAAATCCATTTATTTTATACTTTAATGCACATAGTACTTGCTAAGATTGCTTCATTTGAGCACAGTGTTTGGTTCACACTGCTCTCTAGCAACTCAGTGGAACTATTGATGCATTTAAAATAAGCATTTGTGAAAATGCTGTGGTGCATCACAAATTAAGGTTGGCAAAACACAAGTACAAATCTTCCCATCTCTTGCAGAAGCTGAATGCTGCAGTGACAGGGGTAGGAACTAGACAAGGGTCCTTCTTCCATTACAACTCCATCACTTGGTCCATTCTTTCTTCCTGTTTTCTGATTTTAGTCAGGTAGTTAGAGACATCTCATCTCCTGTGATGCTGCACTGCATCCACCAGAAATCAAAGGGGAAGCCCTGCAATGTGAGATTTGCTTAACTAATCTGAATTGCTAGAGGAAGGAAAAGCTTAACACTCCTTGCTTTTAAGAGTCTTTGCATCTTCGTAGTTGTTTGGTTTCAGCTGCTCCACAAAGTCTGTTTGCTCTGCCTTTGAACAGAACACACACACGCAGAGGGTTTTTTGCTGTTGGCTTCAGGCTGCTAATTTTGACACCTTTGTAATATATCTGTTGGGTAGATGTAAAGCTTCAGGCTTGGCAGAACCTCAGGAAATCAAGAAAGGAGGCAGCAATTCTTATAAGAGCAGGAGTTCCAAAGGCCATATATTAACAGGAATGATTTCCAACTGAGCTAATCTATTTGAAAGTAGCAGGTACATGAAAAGGGAAAGCAGTTAAGAGTGCATTACCAGAGAAGTGTTACTCCTTGTGAAGTGATTTCAGCACTTAAAACCATCTCTCTGAATGCCTGTAGTACATTTGATACAGCCCTGAAGGGCCAAATACAATCTATGGTGGTGACCTGTAATTCCCACACTCAGTGTTTCCTACTGTGGCTGGTTCTGTGCCTTCAGATTGCAAAGTGAATTAACAAAAAAGGGATTTCTCCTAAGGAATCTGAAGGGGCTGAATATTTATAGCTAAATTTGTGGTCCTTAAATTTACAGCACAGATCCCCTAAGCTTCAGAGTTTATAACTGAGAGAGGCAGGCACCTTCCTGGGATCATTCAGAACCTACAGCTGGGAGACAACTGCTGATGATAATATTTCTTTTAAGTGTTTCAATTCTTGGTTCCTGCTGGTATATCATTGCCCTTACCATTTTTAGGATGAAGAGTTCTGGGGCCCAAATAGCTTTGCAGAACCGAAATAGTTCTGCTCTTTGGAACCAGCAGGGTACTTCATGTAATCTGTGGAAGAAGTACATGAGTAAACTCCTAGTTTGGCTTCTTAAAATTTAAATCTTCTGAAATCCACTATCCATACACCTCTGCTGATCTAAGTCAGTAGAAGGTCATTTACCCTTCAGAAAAGTAATTCTAATTTCAAGTGACCCTTTATAGATCTTTTTCTTTCTTCAGTGACTAAAGGAAATTTTGGCAAGCATGCTTATGTTTTGGAAACCCGTCGTAAAATAAATGAAAAAATTCACTGTTGTGGGAGGATAGACTGATACTTCTGTAACAATGATTATTAGAATAATATCACTGGTTTTGCCTGGAATGCATTTTTCTCTTTACTGTGTACACAAAGAAAACAGTGCAGTATTTACATTGCAAGCTGCTGATGAGTATAGTTTTCCTGTTTTTTGCAAATCCTAGCCAAAATGTTCTGTTCTATTATTTGGTTTCTTAAGAATTTTGAAGAACGACTGATTGTAAAAATTAGCCTCATAGGGAGCAAGAAATCATGTGGTATAGACATTCCAGTTAAAAAGCTGATGAAGGAACTTTGTTTTGGGTATAATTAGGAAATTTGAATTGCCCACTCTGAGGTGATAAGTAGCTACAGAAACCACTTAGGAAAAGGCTCTCCTACAGTCTTTTAGGAAAAAGAAAATGAAAAAAAAAAAAAAAGATTTTTATGTTTTTGTGGTTAGGGCCAACTGTGGAATCAGACAGAAGATGCACCGAAGATACTGTGCTGTCATGTGTTAAAGCCCTTACTTTTTTAATATTCAAGAATTTCATTTTATTTTTGTTAGAATGATATGGGAGGCCAAAGAAGCCTAATAAACAAGTGGACAACTTTTCTGAAAGCCAGGCTTGTGTGTTCCATACCTGGTCCTGAAGGGGCAGACACTCATTTCGATGAGCTGCGTAAGTTGATTTATCTTTAATGGTCTATTTTGATGTCAGTAGTATCTGCTTTTGTTGGATTTTTTTCCCCCTCTGGTTTATAGAAGCACTATGTCTTGTTTTGATTTTACTCCTCTTCCAAACAGGGCTAGTAATACCTCTGACTTTGATCAGAAGTCCCTGATTATAACTAATATTGATCTGTACAGAATTACAGTGGTTTTCCCTTTCCCTCCAAAGACTGGAAAGTAAAAATCTGATTCGGTATAAAACCCAGACTGTCTGCAAATGAATACATTTCAGAATATTACTATAAATTCATGTGGCAGAAATTAAAATTCCAACAAAAATAAAACCTTGTTACATTTTTACAAATTCCCAAATTACAAATGGTAAATGTAGAAATAATCAATGAATGTTTAATCCCCAAATATATTTTTCTCATTGCAGAAGATATATTCTTACTTTCTACAAGAGATGAGAGGAACCCACTTGTGTATGGAGTCTTCACTACAACAAGGTATGTGTTGGGATCATGTTTGACTCTGGAAACAAATGATGAAGGTCTTAATCAGGACTTATATACTTTTGTATAAACTCAGGTCTTCTATACTAGATCCTGATTCCTGAGAGCAGTTAGGAACTACTGGAATAAGGTGTCCAATGTCAGGGCTGTAGTCACTGAGGACAATGTTTTTCAGAACTGGAAATAATAAATTATGTCCCTAAACCTTTATGTGACTAACTTTTGAGAGTGATTTTAAAAAGTAATGTAAATGTAACAATCAAAAGCAAACTGGATTATTTCAACCTCATCCAGCTGAATTTTTAATTTTCTATCTTATTTATTGAGCAACCAGTAGTTGTTATTTTAGACAAATTAGTGTTGTGAATTCTCATTTCTGTAAGCAACACTTTGACATCTACTATTTCTTAGTATCACAATTAATCTCTAAACCGATAGTTCAGTGATTTTATAGTACAAAATTAATGAAAGCTTAACCCAATTTTATCTCAGGGGGATGTACTAATTAATTAATGATCTTTCAGATCAATAGTGAGGTGCTCTCTATGGAATTGCCAGAAAGAAAATAAATAATTCTATCTTTTGTCTCCAGAACCTTTGAATTAAGTGTAAATAATGACTAGCCAAATGCTGACCAGTATGAGTACAATGAGGAATTGCCAAGACACTCCTTAGTTCAGAAGCAGTTACCACAATAGCTCTCTAGAATATATAAGCACAGAAAATACTTGAAATTGAAGTAAATATTGCACAATAAATGAAATGGTTTGTGAAGCAACTGAAGTACATGCTACTCAGCAATTTGGTGTGGTATTCTTTGGAAAACTGAAATGTTTTAGTTTTTTTTTGACAAATACATTAAAAAAAGGGAAAATGCATAAAAATTAAATAAGTGTTTCTTTTTATATCTTGAGTTGTTTTGTCTTTCCAATGCAACTTGTAATTCTCAGGGACCTTACCTATATCACTAATATATGGGCTTCCAGATGTGAACACTACGTAAATGGATGTCCTTCACTTGGATAAAATTCTAATCAAAAGACCTAGTAAATGATAGCTGGCAACTATCAGCCACTAGAAAAAAACGACACTCTGTCAAGTAGCCCTGAAGGCCAAAGCAGGTTCCAACCAAGCAAAGCTTAGATCTGTAACAACAGTGACATTAAATATCTGTGCTCACCAGACCCGTACACAATGTTTAGCAGCAAATCATCCACCAGGTGTAGTATTGATCCCAACCCCATCAGGCTCTGTAATTCCTTCACTCCCTGGCAGTGCAGGGGTGTTACCTATGGATGCATCTCTCCTTGCAGCTCAGTGTTCAAGGGCTCTGCAGTGTGTGTGTACAGCATGGCCGAGATCAGGGCCGTGTTCAACGGCCCCTACGCGCACAAGGAGAGCGCGGATCACCGCTGGGTGCAGTACGAGGGGCGCATCCCCTACCCCAGGCCTGGCACTGTAAGTCTCTCCTTAATTACACTCCTCTCTTTTTACTCAAAAGCAATCATGCTTCTCACCCCTCCCCAGGCCAGTAATTCATATTTTCAGCTCAAGATGTTTCACATTATCCTCTCAACTCTTCCCCTTCTGTTGGCTACCTATCCTGTAGGTATATAAATATGCATTTTTCCATGCCTCTGAGATAATATTATGTCCAGACTGTTTCCTGATTATCTCTCATATTGTGGTCTCCCACTGTACAGCTATATTTCTCCCTGTTGGAATCACCTCTAAGGCATCAATGCTTCACAAAAAAGCCAAAGACATTTCTTTATAAAGTGTTAAGTTATCATGAGGTTTCTATCTGTATTTCTGTTATCTTCCTGTCTGTGAAAATCATTGAGATTCTGTCATTCATTCTGTTGTAGGTATTTGTGCATGTATTGTGTTTTGAAGTAAAATAAGGAGGTAATTGCGGGATGTTTTATTTTATGTGATAAAAAGTAAGTAATGGGAAGAAAAGAGAAATTTGGTATCTGGAAATACTTTTAACTCTAGTCTCTTAGACTCCAGCTGTAACAGGCCAAAATGAGGAGGAAAACTTCAAAAAACACATTTAAGTTTTCTTTTTCCACTTCTGTGACAGTGTTAAATTTTGAAAAGCACAGGCCAACATTCCAGATGAGGAAGAAATGGTATTTTCAGAAAAGATATCAACTTTAAAAACATCATCACAACTTTAAACAATTCTTTATAAATGAATTGTAAAAGAGCAACAATTTTATCTGGAGTAGCTCTTCATTCTCTTGGTCAGGTATTCAGTGAACAGGTATTAGGCAGCCAGCCATGAGTTGTCAGTGTTGGCCTAGAAGCCATCTGGTCATTTCTGCACCATTTCTCTGACCTCAGGGCTGGTGTAGCATTTGCCTCAAGCCACATTATCTAGTTAATTCAGTTCATCTTTTCACACATTTCCTTGTGTCTCTGTGGTTTTTTCTTCGTCCTTTCACTTGGCTGAACTGTGTGGTCCAAGCTGGTGTTGTTTGTTGCACGTGGTGGTCCCAGGGCTGGGCAGGTCAGGCCCCATGTGCTGATTCCTTCTCTCAGCTGAGGATGAGCTTCAGAGCAGCTCTCTCTCCAAAGACCAGGAGAGCTCAAAGGCTGATTTGGCCTGCCCAGGATCTGTCCTGATGGAGCAATTCTCAACTTATTTGGACAATTTAGGCATTGCCAGCTTACACATCTCTCTGTCGTGCAAAATACATAGTGCCCCCCAAAAGAGGATTAAATTTAATTTTTTTGTGTGTATGCAACTTCCACGGCTGGTTAAGAAGATCAGATGAATTTAATTTTAGCTACACAAACGGTGCCAGCAAGAACAATAGCTGGTCCCATGGCATCTAAAGAGATTAAAATAACTCTTGAAAAACTCAGAGTTCCCCATAAGGATGAACACTTTGCCCAGATAGACGAGTCATAAGCTCATTGCATTTTTGAGTGTATTAGACATCACATGGTTGAGCTGGGATTCACAAGGAAGGAAACATGCCATGCTGAAGTATGTCAGTGCTGATCTTTATCATGATTTGAATATCCATGGTTGCATGTTTTGTAAAAGTTGGGAAGTTTAAAGATAAATATTTTCTGTAAGCCATCCCTTAGCTCTCCAACTGCTTCCTTTAAGCACCTGATAACAGCTGTGAGAAAATAGTATCTTATAAGTCCTCCAGACCTTCATAGTCAGTGAATGTCTGTAGGAGTTTGTCTGACCAAGGACTGAGGAGGGAAGTGGATTTACTGAGGAAAGCTGTCAGAAGAAAGATATCTGTCATATTTGCTGTATAGATTAGGTAAATATATTGCTGCATAGCTTTTTATCTGTTCTCTTAGTGAGCTGGACTGCAAAATACTTCAGGCTCAGTAGTTTGATGTAGGGTATCCAAATAAGTAGATTCATGCTGTGCTCTTGGCCAGGCCAAACTTGCATATGAATGGATTTAGGATGGGATCTGGAAAAGCAGTACTGTGCTAAAATGCAAGGAAAAGAAGCAGCATGAACCTTGAAGAACACTGCAGTGTGAATGCTGAAATGCTCTTCCTCAAAGATTAATTTCATCATTTTTTCCAGCTGTGAGGTGGTTCAGGAATGCTTAGAACAAAGCCAAAGAGGGATAATCTACCCTTTTTTAAGTTACTAGAAACATTTTTGAAATTTAAGCTACTTGTATGTGTTGCCTACAGTTGGCACAGCTAACACTGCTCTGGTTCTCTATTTCCTATATTTGAAGTTACTGGCAAAGTCTAAAAATGGCTATTCTAGGAAATGCATTTCTTTTGGTGGTTGGCTTTGAGAAAAGCATTGACTTCCTTTCAGCATTTATACAGAAGCAGGAGACTGCATACCCCAATTTAACTTTCTGCTCTGCTGCCTTTATCTCCTAAGTAAATACGGCTGCTCACTATAGAGACTGTGACTACTTTGATTTTGAAATTTTGACAAAATGCTTCCTGTGGCAATTTGTGTGTGAGATAAAGTCCCAACATGACCATGATATCATGCCTTCGCAATGCTGAGTGGGGAGCAGCAGCAGCAGCCCCTTTCTCCTCATGTCCCCAAGCTGTGGCAGGCTCTGCCTGCCCTCTGCCATCATCAAAACACCCCTGGACATGGTGACAGGGGACCTCTGGCACGCTCCACGCCACTGGCACTGCAGAACATTCAGCTCTTTTACTTCTCTCCGCGGTACTGAAGTGCCAGTGGAAATAATGGGAATTAAACAGAGGCAAGGCTTCAAATCTATTTCCATTTGGAAGCTGAAAATAAAAAGAGACAGAGAAAAAAGCATGAAGCAGGCAGCCCTGACACAAAGGGCGAGTTGAAAACCAAGGGAACTTTTGCTCTATCTGCTTTAGTTGTTTAAAAAATTGGACTTGAATATCTGCAGCTGTGCCCAGATAACAAATCCAGTTTTCTTCCAGTCTCTTAGGGTTTCACTCAGGAAATTATCCATTAGTAAAGAAACCATGGAGGACTTCCTTTAAAGTGTGTTCTGCATTCTGAAGCAGAGTTTTCATAATGCCCTCCCAGAAATCACAGACTGCGTTTGAACAAGATTTTCAGTGAATTAGGAGGAAGAAAACTTTTCTAGTTTATTTACTGAGCTGTAACAGTTTCAGTATCACAGCCATTCATAGTGGCTATTTGGAAATTCTGATGGGGTACACAGGAGTCATACTCATTTCATTGATGGCGAGTAAATGTCATTAAATCAGATTTTTAGAGGAATGTTGGTGTTAGAAGTGCAGGTTAACACTCAGTCTGATCTACTGCAGAGCACAGGACTGTTAAATGCTAGCCAAGGCAACAGCAAGTGTTTTTGGTGGGTCTAGATATCTTACTGATATGATTTGTCAAAAGATCAAAACAAACATCTGAATGAGCAAAGTAAGAATCTGGCAGTCTGAGTCACTTAGCTACAAGAAGAAGCAGCCCAGCACATTGCTTTTGCCCATTTGAAGAGTTTAATGTCTCACCTCTTTCTACTCCAGATCTGAATATGGTCCTGGGCTCTTGAATTCTTTGTGTTTGCTTTTTATTAAATGAGTTCCCTTACAACCCCGCAGATTCTCCTGTAATCATGGAATCTTAGAATCATAGAATCAACTGAGTTGGAAGAGACCCATCTGGATCATGGAGTCCAACTCCTGGTCCTGTGCAGGACACTCAAAAGTCAGACCATGTACATGAGAACACTGTCCAAATGCTTCTTGAGCTCTGTCAGGCTGGTGCTGTGACCAGTTCTCTGGGGAACCTGTTCCAGTCCCCAACTACCCTCTGGGTGAAGAATCTTTTTAATATCCGGCCTAAACCTCCCCTGGCTCAGCTTCATCCTTCTTCATCTTTTTCTCTCTCAATTGCTTTCTCTCCCTTTCTTCAGTGAAACCCCCCTTCCTTTATTTGTTCTGGTGTTCCAGAGTGCAGGCTGACCAAGATGTGGTGTTGATCCCATTGGGACTTGGCTGTGCCACAGAGAAATACTGCCTGCCAAAAAACCTCCCTTGTCCTCCCTTCTGGTTAGTTTTGCTGCTTTAATAAGCTTGTTCATAAAACATTTAAGGTTTCACAGGTTTCCCTTGTTATTTTTAGACTTATCTTCCCCTTTCACCTATCTTTTATGGGACAGACTGCATTCTTTGCTTCTCCAATTCATCTCTCCTTTGATCTCCCTACTGTAAAATGGGGCAGCTTAATTAAGTGAAATGTTTCACTTTATGGTTTTGTTTTCCTCAGAAAGCCTCCTACACCTCCTGTTACTTACCAACCTGTTTTCCCCAACATGAATCACCTTCCAGCTTGTAGCAGCTTCTTGCAGTGCTGCAAACCTTGTCACCTTTCCTCATCGCAGAGGTCAGCAGGGAATTGCAAAGTGCCACCTGCAAAATCAAGTTCACTCATCCAGCTGGTCTCAGTGCAGTTAGCCTCAGATTAATGCTCAATTTTCTCAGCTTTTTCTATCAACAGCACAGGTGTGTTAAATGGAAAAGCAATACAAAGTGCTTGAGAAAAACACAAGAACAGATCTTGCACAAGCAGTGGGAGACAACCATTTAAAAAATAATAGGGGACTTAAAAATTTTGTTTGTGCTTTTTATTGTGGGGGAAGAGTGAATTTAATTCCATTTAAAATTGGCACTGTTCTTCTCCTACAAACCTGATTTGTTCCCCTCACCCCAGCCCTCTTCCAGGCTCACTCAGTAGCTTCAAGGTTACTATGAAAGTCTCCCCACTGAGTGTTCAGTCCTCCTGGCATAACTCATTCATCTTGTAGACAGCATGAAGGGTTTTTGTAGACATTGTAAACAAATACAAAATGGATTGTGCAGCTCTGATCTGTCCACAGAAAAGAAGCCACATGGTATTTAAGCCTCTAAGGAACCCAAGTTTCACCTTCAGTGCATTGGCTGTGTTGGAGGTCCCCATTTAACACAGAAATGGGAGGATGAAGGTAGTTCCTCTATTTAGTCTGCTTTTTGCTTCATGAATCAGTGATACGACAACTTATTTAGAGCCTGGAAGACTTTAGACTTACTAGTTTTGGCTAAGATGAGAGGTAATTAACCTATGAAAAGTAAAACACCTTCAACAGGAAGGAGCAAGAAGTTCCCAGGACAAAGGACACCTCCTCAAGGAGGGAAGCCCAGACTAAGACATCTAATTCCCTGGTATGGGAGAGGATTAAGAAATATTTCACTCTTTCATGTTTCATACTGGATACTTCCAGTACTCACAAGAGTGACTTGCTGGCATGGTTCTCAGTTGTCCTTGTGAAATCCATAAAAATTCCCAGCCTAGACATTACAAAAGCCAGCAGATTCCTACTTCACTCAATATGACCAATCTGCTCTTCCCTGTGTGTGCTTGAGTCTCACTGTTAAGTGGGTCTCAGGATACATGTGACAAGTCACTTTTAAACTGGGATTTTCAACACACTTATAATAGAAATCCTTTTGAAGTTTCCAGGGAACAACATTCTCTTTTTAGTTTGTCAGTAGACATCAGCACTGCTGAACTACAGATGCATCATTAATGAAAAGGGTATGTCTTTACATACCTTATAGCTAGATTCCCAAATAATTGCCACAATTTTAATAGGTGTTAGATCCAGCAGCTCTTACTGGATGGTGTGAAGCACTATCCAGTTTGGCAAATTGGAGGTTTATTTAGGAGCCCAGCTTCTGGCACCAGCTTTTGAGAAACTTGGCCATGTTTCCCACATAATGTTAACACAGTCGCACTGTATGTCTCAGCATTGTGTGAGATCCACACATCCAGCACTCTGCTAAGCTGCAAATTTAATAAGACAAGTGAAAAAAGGAGAAAAGCTTACATATGTGTGGTGATGTTAATTCAGTGTGTATTTGCTTTTATTTGAGAAAGATTAGCCTTAATTCACCACTGTGAGGCCACATTTGGATATAAATAACAGGTGAGGGAATAGAAGGCATCTTTATAGATCACCTGGGATTAGGACTTAGTCCAGAATGATTATTGTCAAACTGAGCTCACACAGGAGGCATTTCAATAAATTTAAGTAACTATTGATTCTTCAAAAGTTTTGTGCCACAGAGTTTATGCAGCAGTTGAATAGAGATGCCCTTAGCACTTCCAGCTCTGTTTCTGTTTGGTTTGGGGGTTTTTGTTTGTTTGTTTGTTTGTTTTAGATGATTGTCTTGTTTTGTTTTGTCCTTCATTTCTTGACACATATATTTTTATCAAGTTATCATTCATGGCAGCAAAGGCCTAAGCAAGCTCTGAAGGAGAGATTATATGTTGAACAAGCTTCTTGCAAAATTCTTATCCAGTGGTACTAATTTGATTGATTTAATGTGATTAATTTTGTATGATATCAGCTATCTAGAAGAAAAGCATCAAATCTGAGCTGCTTGTTTAGAATTCTCTATCAGGAAAGAGAAAGATAGGCATCCCTTCTCTGTAGTTCACATGCAGCCAAGATAAGAATCTGGGTCAAGTGAGATGAAACCCACCCTTATAACAAAAGCTGAAGGTGCTGAAAGAGCACAGTGATAGTGTTATGAGAACTTTTATGAAACCAGGTTCTCTTGTAGTCCACATGAAACAACTCTGCCAACCTATTCTTGTGACATTTAATATAAAAGCCAATATCCTATTGTCCCCAGTGGGAGATGTCACGTATCTGAGACAGCATCTGGTGCTGATGATGTGAATAAATGAACTGTGAACTGGGCAGAGAACACCAGTACCACTGTTATGAGACCTGCAACAGGATGTGAACTCACATTTTCAGACATGAAAGGTTATTTCATTCACCCACTTGCCCATCCTACATCCTACTGATTGCTAGGAAAGGAAGCACAAGCCTACAGGAATTGTTCTGCAATGATGGGTGGACACAGCTCTAAAAAACTGCCTGAGAACTTTCTCATTCCCCTGTTCCATCCATCATGCCACAGTGAGTGATGCCTCTGGAAATAACTCTCTTGGCCAAGCATAACAGTCACACCTGCCCAGCTGTTCTTGGTGGTCATGCTGTCTTAGGATAGGGTCCAAAGCCCACTGAAATAATTGGAAAAGGCCCTGTTGACTGAAGCAGATTTATGGATCAAACCTTTAGTCCTTCTTTCTACTAAATTAACTATGCAAGCTGACAGAAGATACCCCTGTATGGTGCATGATAGGGCTTGGGCCTTAGGGATTACTGTAGCAGCTCTGTAGTTCCTTATTGTCAGAAATTTTATCCCAGTGGTTTTTAACAAGTGGTGTCACTGCTCTCATCTTCCTCTGATGATGGCTTTTTGGTAAAAATCTAGGAGATCTTCAAGACTGAAGGGGCTACTCCCATCTTTCACACAGAAATGGGCTTCTGGAATTGAGTTGTTAATAGGTGAGCAGTCAGCACATTTCCAGTAGATGCAGATGGTCACTCTGAGTAATGAGTGAGAATATGAACCATAGTTAAAGGGACATAAGGGGAAAATCAACAGTTTTCCCCTCACGGTGGACCACAGGTGAATTTTCCCCACAGAAAAGGGGAAAATCCACCTGTGGTCCACCGTGAGGGGGAAGAGAGTTACTGCATGGTTGGGAAGTTGAAGAGGTGCATTTGTTTTTTATCCTTTATAGAATAAATTAATGCAAAAACTCTGATTCAAAGACAATTAAAGTTATCACATGTTTCTCTCTATTTATCCCAAAAAGCTTTTGTTCAACATCTCTAAAGTTAAACATCCTTTTTTAATCCCAAAGTCTATTTTTTGTCCCAAAGTCATATTTCTTTGTGAAATTATTCTACTGATATTGTTATCTTTAAAAGCCAAGCTAAATATAGCCCACCTCAAGGATGTAACGTTGCAGAGACTTTGTGAAAGCACAGCAGAAAACCAGAATGTGGGAGATGATACCCAGCAAGCCAGAGGGTAAAGTTCTTACAGGACTGCTGGCACAAACCCCTAGGGACAGCTCCCTGCAAATACGTATTTCCAATGGAATTGTTTTTTTCAACAGGACTTTATTTTTCTTCTTTCTTACTTGTATTTGAGTGTATCTTCAAAGAATGTCTTTTGAATGGTTATCACAGGACAATACAACCCTTTTCTTTCTTTTTCTTGTCTGTTCTTTCACAGCCATAATGGAATTGTACAATGAAACAAAAATGACTGTGTGATAGAATTCATCTTAATTCAAATTGGCACAGGTTTACCGTCCATGGGGAAATTGTCAAGAGCTATGAGGTGATCCAGAGGCTTAAGATGTTTTTCAGTAAACTATTTCAGATCCGTTATGAAGATGGTGATGCAGAGGCTTAACTCTCACAGATTGCACAAAGTCTGTTAGCTCTCTAGATAGCCATCAAATTCAGTTCAATCAAGGAATGGAAATAGGCTACAGACACTTAAATCACTGGCGCTGCAGGTCTGTTAACTAAAACCAGAGGTCAGGTTCAAGGCAGAAGCCTAGTGACCCTTTTGTTTGATGTTAAGGTGGGCTTTGCCATAGTTTAGGCATGCTCCAAGTGGCACCTTCCCCATGGCAGTGCTGTGGCAGTGTTTGGGGGTCTAAGGTAGACCAGGAATTGACCCCAATAGACATGTCAGATAGGCCATAGATGTGGATGTGTAACATCAGGTGGTCTGGGCTTTGCTGGCCTGTTTTGTTTCTGAATATACAGGTAGTATCAGATACTTTTGCGAAGCTTTCCCCTCAGTCAGAAATTTCTGTTTAGTTGCTATTCCACCTTACATAGTGGAAGAAATCCTAACCACAAGCCCTTCACTGGCACCATAGATTCAGCATATGTCAAACTGGATAGTTGGGAATGTGAACTAAAGTCCTATCTGTCAAAAATTGCAATGAAGGAGGACTGTAGAGCAACTTTACCACAAATCTTAACTTTCTCTTGATAGCATACAGAGGTATTACTGGATCACATCTTTCTTCACAGGCTGTGTTAGAGCTCCACCTGGCAGTAAACACAGGGATTACTTTGTTAAAAACTATTTAAAAAGAAGCAATTAATAATTCATGTGTGAAAGGTTGTCGCCAACTGGACTAATGCGTCCAGTTCATCTTACCCAGAATTTTCGTTCCCCAGTAACGCATCTAGATGCCTCCAAATTCAAAACAGAATTTTTCTCAGGCTTGGATTCGAGACTAACTGTAAAAGAAGGGACAGAAAAGAGACGCAAACAGCAGTGGGAAGGAAGGCAGAGATAGGTGATGAGAGATCATGCGTCACCAATATGAACCACCCTGCACATATGTACTTGGGCTGACCCCGAAAGGCACAGAAGGGGAAAAATCTGATGGAGGTTGAAGAGGTAGGTTTTTGGGTGGTCTTCAGGCAAGCTGTGTTGGAACCAACTTTGTGTAAGCTAAAGAAACAGGTGGAGTGACCAGTTTGTCAGCAGGGGTCTAATAGAGGTGGGAGTGAACTCCAGCATGGGGAAGTGTCTGAAGGACCAGAAGAGAATGAGACTGTGCTGTTAAAAGCTAGAGAAAAGGACGCTGCAGCAGCTAAGAGTGTCAGCTCAGTAAAGAAGTCAATTTTGAGAAATAATGAGCCACAGGGATTGTCTGGCATCTGTCGAGTACACCTTTTATTTTTAGAAAAAAATATGGGTGATGTGTAGCAAGTACAGTTCACTGAAAATGAATTGATTTCAGGCCATTTACAGGGAAAAGTTGTGGACTCTGATTTCAGGCCAAAGGCAGAAACTCAGGTAGAAATTCAGGTTTGGAAAGAGGAACAGAAGCACTAAAAGCAGAAAAACCTTGACGTGCTGCAGTCAAAGTATGTGCGCTCCTTCCGCAGCAGCCACGGGAGGGCAGCCCAGGCTCGCTGATGGCAGCCCCTGCTCTGGTACCTGCTCTGCAAATTTAACTGTGTTGCTAACTATGCCCCGAAGTGAATCCTACAGAGCATGACAGGTCTCCTTTCCTCTGGTCTCCCTCTCCTTGTCTGTGTAAAATACCAAACGTGGTATTTCGGCTGTGTGTGTGGCAGGGAAAAAGGAAGTAGAATTCTCTGCAACCGTACTGAGCCCATAATGAGAATTTCTCTGGTTTTAAAGCAATTCTTTCAAAAAATGAGGTATTGGTGACCAAGTGCTGCGTTGGGGCGAGAAGAATCATTGAAAAATATGATTATTTTTTCGGATTATATCCTTTTCTGACCCAGAGATGGGGCAACTGAGGAGTGTTTTGAAAACTTTTATTTCATTTTCAGTCTCATGTGAAGAGTGAGACAATACAGATGCTACAGTTCACACCATCACAATCAGAAGCCACCTATTTTCTAATTACATTATAAGCATTCCTTGGCCTATCAGCTTTTCCTACACAATGCTGTTGATGCCTTAAAGCCAATCATCTAAAATCACCCCTCGTGAGTCTTACTACAATGCACTTTTTATAGTTCTATTTCTCCAAAGTATATAGTCTTATTTGCAAGACCATCATTTGAAACTTGTTTCTAATTCCATTTCTCTCTCAACCATGTCTGTCTTATTCCATGGCATTTCTAAGTCAGCCTTTTCTATTTCGATGTTTGCATGCAGACAAACACTATGTGACCCTTCTGTCAGGCTGTGAGAATTCACAACAAATCCGTTTCCCACAATTACTGTCTTTACAAATGTTATTGCGGAAAACATGATTTCTACCTGTACTCCTTTCCTAAAATTCCTCTCGTTTTCTTGCTGTCTCTCTTTCAGTGTCCAAGCAAGACCTACGATCCGCTCATAAAGTCTACCAGAGACTTCCCTGATGAGGTAATTAGCTTCATTAGGCGGCACCCCCTGATGTACAAGTCGGTTTACCCGGTGACGGGAGCTCCGGTGTTCACGCGGATCAACGTGGACTATCGCCTCACTCAGATTGTGGTGGACCACGTCATGGCAGAGGATGGGCAGTATGATGTCATTTTCCTAGGAACAGGTATGAGAGAGAGCTTGCAGTGTCATTCTGCACAAACCCCATTGTGGGTTTGAGCCACACTCTGAGGGTCCAGCCTGGCAGAAAAGTGGCTGTAATTAATTTGAGTGAGACTGCTCCTCGAAGGTGTTTTGTAAATCAGAAGGTTTAATAAAGAAAAAAATACCAAAATAACAAAGTAACAAACATTACAGAAAACAAATAATAAGCCGTGCACAGGTGCCTGCGAAACCTCAGACACCCTGCTAACCCACCTTGAAAAGCCTGGAGTTTCTTTGTTCTCTCTTTTAGTACTTAACAGTTTAGGTGGGCTTTTGGGCCCGTGGCCCAATGACAGTAACAAGAGTCTTTGAGTTACATTCTCAGAGTCCAATCCAGTCCAATTGGCTCAGAGCCAATCTCTGTCTGAAGGATATCAAAGTNTAACAAACATTACAGAAAACAAATAATAAGCCGTGCACAGGTGCCTGAGAAACCTCAGACACCCTGCTAACCCACCTTGAAAAGCCTGGAGTTCCTTTGTTCTCTCTCTTTAGTACTTAACAGCTTAGGTGGGCTTTTGGGCCCGTGGCCCAATGACAGTAACAAGAGTCTTTGAGTTACATTTTCGGAGTACAATCCACACTTCTGAGCTGGCTCCAAGCCAATCTCTGTCAGAAGGATATCAAAGTTTCTAGGTAAACTTCCTAAAATGTCAGAGGTAAACTGAAACTCCCTATTTGGAAGCATCTGCTGGGGATGTAGGAGATGCTTTACTACACCCCATCCTTACAGAGCACCTTTAGTTCAGTAGGTCCTGAATAAACCTGAATAAAACTCTAGATTGACATCTTTTTTCCTATGCATACAGCTTCAGGAAGCATACAGGTGCCCCTGGTTCTGGTCCAGGTCTCCATACAAGTGCTTAAATTAAATTAATTTTTCAGTTCAAGATATTACTACTGTTGGGATTTTAATGCCTCCTGCTGCCTAAGTGATAAACCATTTAGGGGTCAGAGTGCCTGAACTTTCTTACCCTCCAAGTACTACACAGTACCTGTCTTCACATTACATGGTAGTCTCACTTCCTGCTGAAAGCACATCAATAAAACTATTAAGAGAAAAGAAATTACCTTGATAGCTTCAAGGAGTACTTCTTATTATTGGTAGTGACGTGGTGCTTCAGCATTTTATCTCAGGCAATGCTGAACAGTTAAGAAGGATTCCAAACTGGGCCTAAGGCGACAGTTCCACGCAACTAATTTTAAAGATATCAATTAGCAACATGATAGCTCCTAACATGACAACCAGGATTGAACAGAGAGAGGTTAAGCTATTCTGTCAGGGAAAAAACTGCTTTGCTGTTTTTCTATGGATAATTGTGTATCTATTTATATTTTTATAATAGATAAATGCCTTAAGGAAAAGGCTTAGTTTTCCCATAGCAATTAAATTTAGAATCCCTGGATGAATCACCCTACATCAAGGTATGCTAAGGAATATGAATATACCTATTCATAACATTTCTGAAGTAATAATCTACCACATTACTCCACTGGGGTTTTTTGTTCTTATCCTGTAATTCAGTATTTTCTCACTCTCATTCTGCATAGGTCTTATAAAGCACTTTTCACTGGTAGATGTAAGTGCTTCAGTAAGGAGGTCATTGCCATTATCCCCATCTCAGAGAGGGTGAAACTGAGGTACATAGAGGTGGCAAGGTTTATTCAAGTGCAGTGGATGAGCTACTGCCATGAGCTGCAGGGAAATCAAAACTTCAGTTTGAATCCTACCCCAGTGCTATTGGATTGCCCAGCATTTTATCAGGCCTATGAGCAAATTTTGTCATATAGCATGATTTGTTACGTGTGGATATTCTGAAGGAATTTGAGGAAAGGAGTGACTTGTCAGAGAGCATCATCCCTTGTAACATGTGGATTGTGTCAGAAGAGTTTTGTGTGAAGAGTCTTCTATCTGTGTTACCCCACACAGGAGTCTAGAGGTAGCCTCTCTCTCAGAACTTTTATGTCTTTCAGCAGAATTGGTTTCACAACCTTTGTCTTCCAAAACAAGATGATGTCACAGACCCTCTGTGATCCCAAGTTAGTACAGTGGTGTCAGGGAAAAAAGCACAGTTTCATTAAAAAACACTCATTAAAGTGCTGTTTTCTCCCCTGCTGGCTGGGAATGCTGGGGATGAGCTTTAGGCATGATGATGAAAAATGCTTATTGCTTTTTGAGAGCAATATTAATATGGTCAACAGAGTAAAAGGAAGTCTTTCCCAAACTGTGTGATGCCCAGGATTTGGGAGTGCTTACTGCAACTTACTTATCTTCTCAAACAGTTGAATTTCAAATTGCTTTTTCTTACTCTTATCAGAAGAAGAGTTCACTTGTAAAAATGTACAAAATATTCTTTTAGTGGCTGTAGAGGCTGCTTTCAGATGTTTGTTGTTCTCCATTTTAAAGCTTTTCATAGAAATAAAATTATACTGAGAGACCAGCAGCTGAATACTCCAAGGTTTACTGTTCCTACCTGGCACTAAGACCAACACTTCACGTGTAAGTAGTCAGGTTTAGAGGTGTCAAGGCCAGCAAGTACCATGCAGTCACTAGATGGCACTCCACAATACCCAGACATTTAGTTTTCTGCAATGCCTTCCTTAAAAGTGAGTTTTCTTTTCTATAAGTGAATGGTTTTGTTCTGTTTCATCCTCTAAACTCATTGTAAGGAAAGAAATGAGCTCAAAGATAAAATTTAAACTATATAGAGAGGCTGAATAAGGATATAACAAATAACCCAGGAGATGCTGAGCAGCAGCAGATCAGTAGCTTATTACATGTTTGAATGTACACCACCAACTTGTACATGTGCAGGCTTTGGCAATTATGTCAAACAAATTCTGAAAAAAAAGCTGTAATTTATAAGGCAAACTGTAATAATTTGGCTTTGATTGGTAATATGAACTTAAGTAGTTTGGGAAAAGAAGAATGAAAATCTCATTCTTTCCCTTATAGTGTATTATTTTTCATTATTTCAATACTCTGTGTAGAGCTTAGGACTAAGCTGCACTGCATCATTCCCACATCCCAGCACCCAACCCACATCCCCTGAGCAATTTCTGAGTTCTTTTTAAGGCCATTCAAGGTTCAGTAATGTGAAATGGTCTGACATGAAATGAGCAGCTATTTTTTCACCAAGCAAGAATTCAGATTAAAATTGATGAATAGATTTAACTTAAAAAAAAATCTCTAGATGACTCCAAAGAAGTAATTATGCTGAATGAAGGGTTTTTAAAAAAGAAAATTCCTTAAATGAAAAAAAAAATTTAAAAGTGTGTTGCTTAACTCCTTGCATTAAAATGAAGCTTACTTCAGATTAAGGAACTATACTGGAAACAAATGAATTCCATAAAAAAGGGAAAATAATTTTCTGCCAATTTAGTCCCTTGAGCTGGTTCTCTTTGGGGTTAGATGGGCCCCAGTTCTGGCTCAGGGAAATGTGCAGAAACTTGTAGCTGGCAGCATGCTTATGCTTGCCTGTGTTTGTGTGTTTGTGTAGCAGGAGAGTTGGACCATGCCAGGAGCAGCCTGTGGCTGTGTTGGCTCAGCCCTTCAGTGAAACCATAAATGCACTGTATGGAGAGAGCTCTGCAGGCAGCAGTGGATGCACTGGGGATAGGTGTGGCTGGAAAGCAGCAGGGCAGGAAATAGAGTGGCCATCCATATTGAAACCTGTGGGATTTATTTACATGAGGAACATTTGTTTCAGATGTAGGCACAGTCCTGAAGGTTGTGAGTATCACAAAGGAGAAGTGGACCAAGGAGGAGGTGGTCCTGGAAGAACTGCAGATATTCAAGGTAAGCATTAATAGCCACAACATCAATTAAATATTATTCAGGGGACTTTGTGGCCCAAACTGGCTTTGTCTGTCTGGTTGTTTGTTTACTGGAACTCGTTCAAGTTTCCAGAGGGACACTATGTAAATTTTTAAATGCCTTGGTATTCTTTGGGCAAATCAATTGAAAAATGTCCAAAACCAAACAGACCGTGATTTTTCAAACCTGTAGAAAGTCTCATTTAGCCTGCTTTGTTCTAGTTTAAAATCTTATTATGAGCCCATATTTTTTATTATTTATAGATATTAAAATAGTAGTATTGTATTTTTAATGTAATGTTTTCTATGGTTCAATTGGCATTGGCAGTATTCTAGGTACAATCATATTTTTTAAAGGACAAACACAGAGAATTCCATAGATGCAGAGAAATCCTTTAAAATAGCAATGTTGGGAGTTGAAAACAAAAGAAAAATAAAAAGTAAGTTGTTTTGATTATCAGTGTCCTTTAATGTGTTGGTGAAGGCTGACTCAGTATTTCTGACCATTTTGATTTGGTTATTCTATAACTGGAACCCTGCTAACACCAATGACTTCTTCATAAATACAGCTTGTAAAAAGCCCAAGATTCTTTTTGTTGCACAGCCACAATTTCTGATTAACTTCAGTGCTGGTAAAGGAGCTGACATCAACATACTTTTATATCAGAAAAATGGAAACCTTTGTCTTCCCTACTGATATCCTTTTCCATTTATTAGCTTCTTCTTAGTTCTTTACATTCTTACTTTGCTTTCTTCTCATGCTGCACAGCTCTTCTTCAGTTTTCACTTTGCTTCTCCATCAAAGTTCATCTGCATCCATGGCATTTTGATTACTTTCTCACACATCCTCTCTCCTATGTGCTGTACAGCCCAAAATGTTGTCCATACTGAAGAAATTAATTTGGAACTTTTCCAGGTGTAGGCACAGGATTGTTAAAAAATATTTCAAAGAGTTCATTTCTTCATGAACTTTTGATATCTCACGTGTATGATGAAACTTTGATTTAAAGGATCTCTATGTCTTCTACCCACTGTCTTGGACACCAATTATAAATATCACTCAGAAAATACCAGGATTACTCTGTGGCCTGCCAAATAATGAGCAGTCCAGTATGTGCACCAATTTGCTGCATTCTTAAAACATAACGTCAAGGGAAAATGTGCCATATCATATTTAAAACAAAAAAGAGGTCATTTTTTTTCTACTCAGCAGACATTCCTTCACATTTTTATTGGTAATATTTATAACTGCTACCTCTATGTTTTTGAATCCAGAAAACTGAAGGGGGTAATGGTTGAAAAACATGCTTTATTTCCTCAAACTACATTAATATTCAACAATAGGCTTAGATTAATCTGTTGGGCGATAGATAATACCCTGAGCTCTGTGCTGTTCTTAAATCAGTCACAGGCAAAAATTTCACTGTCTCTCATAGCCATGAAATAAAGCCTGGTGCAGAGATCTGCCTATGTATCCCTTAAATGGCAACTAAGCCTTTCAAATAGTGCTTAATACAAACTAAAGTTGATGTGAAGGCTCATTGCCCAGGATGGAGTAGATAGCAAACTCTGGGAATTAAAGCTAATTCCCTCCTTCCAGCTGGGGAAATTTATGGAAGTTCTTTTTGGAAGCATGAATTTCTTGATTTTCTGTTTTGTTGTTGTTGGGGTGGGTTTTTTTTGTTTTTTGGGGGTTTTTTCATATTTGTTTAAGCCATGCAAATGAAACTGTAACTTTATTTGCTTATTGTATGTTAGGTTTTGCTGGCTTTTTCACCAAGAGCAGAGAATTTGTAAACCAATACACCTTGCTATTTTATTTTTCAGCATCCTTCAGTTATCTCAACCATGGAGATTTCTCAGAAGCAGGTAATCATAATCTTGTTTAACTACTGGAGGAAATGGGGTACACTGAACACATATTTTCAGGTGGCGCCTGTTGCTTAGTGGCCAAGCTTTCCATGGGTGGCTCTTAAAATGTAACTGGAAGGAAGGAGATATGTTTGAAATTGTTTGCCTGCCTAATTCCTATTTGCTTACAACAGTAATTTGTGTACCCAGGCTGGTAATTATTCAGGGAAACAAACCTTTTTAGTCATATGGTAGTGGGATTTGTATGTGAAGCCAATGCACATTCTTTTCCAGCCTCCAGAAATACTTGTCTCTTTACAATCTAGTAATAAATTATTATTACTATTTTTGTTTTTATTTTTATTAGTAGTCAGGAGAGATCAGGGCCTCGCTGTGCTAAAATTTGTATGCACACAAGCAGTCCCCCTCCTCTAAAACTGCAGCCTGAGTCTGGGTGGTCCAACCCTGGCAGTGCAGGGGCCGGTCCCAGCGCGGTATCTCCTGATGGGAAAGGGTTTTATGGCAGCCCCAAGCTCTGTGATGGCTCTGTGCATGTTCAGGAGGCAGCGTGACACCAGAGCCACCCCTCCCTGACCCGCAGAAGTGGCCAGAGCAGCACAGCATGGCTCACTCACACGGGAGGAGGTATTTTGCCTTTCAGGCACGCACAGCACAGCTGGGTCCCATCTCCCATGAAAAAAGGTGGCAGGCCAGATGGAAGTGTTGCATGAGCCAGCTCCAGCTTGGACCACCCTTGGCTCCACGGGCAATCCACTCGCACGTTGGGGAGAGGGGAGTAACATTATCCCTGTCCTACCTCAGGATCAGAACCAGAACATGAAGTTTATTCACACAAGGTCACCCCTAGTTCCCAGATTGTTAACATCATGACTATCCAGCCCCTCCTTTTTAAATGTGTTATTAAGCCATTCTTTCCATGGTTTGCTTCTGATCTTTTACTACAGCACACATCTAAAGGTGTGAGGGTGTTGAGTGCTGGTGTCTTTCCAGGACTGCAGTCCCCTTTCCTCTCTGCTGTGTTGCTGGGGTGGATGGGCACAAGCTAGTTTGCACTGAGCCCTGAGAAACATTTCACACTAAAGGAGGAATTATTCCCTTGTTTTACAAAATCTGGGATGAGGTTAAAAGTCTGCAATGTGGCACTGAAGGAGGGAACTTTTTACAGTGGCTACTTGGAGAACACTCCTAATTAATTCGCTTTGCCTGATTTGCAGCAACAATTGTACATCGGTTCCAGGGATGGATTGGTTCAGCTCTCTCTGCACAGATGTCACACGTATGGGAAGGCTTGTGCAGACTGCTGCCTTGCCAGAGACCCATACTGTGCCTGGGATGGAAACTCTTGTTCCAGATATGCCCCCACTTCTAAAAGGTAAGAAAAAAACACGCTGCACTGTAAAAGATCTTACTGCTTGCAAGAATTTTAGATGTTCCAATTCATAATTTGTTGCCTTTTTACTTAGCATATCATTTGCCTTAAAACGTGATCATACTCTGGCCATGTTTCACATTTCTGCTCAAGGAGCTGTGAAGACAACATAGCTTTGTTTAAGTGTGTGTGACAGTAACTTGGCTACTGCAGCTAACATCATAAATCCATCACTTTCCTTTTTTATGCTGAATACTTTAAGGCACAAGATGCTCACATGGAGGTCCAGGTTGTGGCTACCTCTGCCCAAAAGGCAAGAGCCTCTCTTAAGCTTCTGACTTTTTCGTAGTAGTTAGAAAGCAGAGTTTAACATAGCATCCCAGAGTGGTCAATAATAAAATATATTTCATTCTCTGACCTAACCCAAGAATTGTATTTGTGGTCTAGCCATGAGAGGGAGACAGAGATTTAAGTACCATGATTTGACCACACTGGCAGCAGTGTTTCCACAGTGAATGAAGCTTCATCTGAATTTTCTGTACCCACCACCTAGGACAGCACCTTGGAGTTGGATGGAGGGAGAGCACACTGCAGGGTCTAGCAGTGCAGTGTCTAAGCTGCTGGATGTGTCTCCTGAAGTTTTTGGCTGATTTAGCTGGAACCAGAGTCCTTCACAGCCTCTTCATTTCGCTTTGGACAAAGTCCTCCTGACAGTAATTCTTGCAGTGGGGTTGCAGTTTGAGCTCAGGCTCTGGAATGACACTTTTCTACCTTAGGGGTCACAGGGCTGGGTATTGAGCCATTGAAGTTAATGACTCATAAGTTATCATGTCATGGTGTCAAGAAACTTTATGTGTTCTCCCTCATAGCCAAAGCAAACTAAATTCAGAGAAGCATAAAAGAAAGGAGAAAAGCAAGTGTTCAGGCTCACTGCAAAGTTAGTGACACGTGAGGCTTGCTGAAGTCTGGGGTGGACTGGGACACGGAGATCGATGGTCCGTGCCTTTTAACAGATGTGCAGTTTGGAGGGAAGGCCAAAAGTCTGTGTCTCCAAAACAAAGGATAGGTGACTGGCCCTGGGAATCCTGCAGCAGATCAGTTTCTTGAATGTTTTCCTTCTGTGCTGAAGGCTGTGCTTCCAGCATGTCTACAGCTTTTGCTCAGTGGACACATTGGCCTTGGCAACATGCTCTCCTTCCAAGGCGTTGCTCTGCACACGAGAGGTCCCACTGCTGCTGCTTGTGAGGAAAGAGCCAGTTCTTTCCTGGGTCTCCAGTTCTTCTGCTGAAAAGTTGAAAAAGTTTTCCTTTTTTTTCATAGCTCTTGTGAGATAAATGCAGTCATACACAGAGGAAGAGTTTACTTTCTTTTTAGTGCTATTACACTGAATTGACAGTAATCATGGTGAGCTCATGTAACACACCCAGAGATTGGTGGGCAGGTTAGTAGATCATCTCAGACCATTGCCTCATGTTTTTTTCAGTCCACAAAAATGAAAGATAACCAGGTTTATCAATTGTTCGTTAACAAACTAAAATACATGCTCTTCTCTCTTCATTTTAGTAATTGATTTATTTGTCAGTATTACCTTGGGCTAATACTGAGCTTTATTTTGAATATCACCTGTTGAACTTCAGATCTTTGTCATGATCTATGACATGAAATGTTTTTAGATATTTGCAACACAGTCCACCCCACCAGGAGATCCATGCTCCTAAAGCAAGTTTGGACACTCTTTCTGTCACTGTATTACACACTGTTTATTTTAGGCAGATATTTTTCTCTCACTTTTTTTCTTTCCCCTCCCAGTGGTTTTTCCAAATCACAGGCTCTTCTCTTGATGTCAGTTGTACAAATCTCTCTAGGCCACATGCTGCTTTGAGGGTGAGACTGGTTTTAGTTAAGACTGTAATTGTCAGCAGTAGGATGGGAGCAATGCAAGTCCACATCTGCCGAGCTCCTCTGTATTTTGTTGTTGCATTCCACCAATTATGTCTGAAGTGTTACAAATTTGCATGCTCTTCCCATAGGCGAGCCAGAAGGCAGGATGTCAAGTATGGAGACCCAGTTGCACAGTGCTGGGATGTGGAAGACAGTGAGTATTTTTCACCTTTCTTGCTCTTTTGTTGCTCAGGCAGGCAATTTTGCTGTGAGGGTCTTTGTCTCCAAAAACTTGCTGAACTCAACAAAACAATTGCATTTGCCACACTTCATATCCATTACCCCTCCCACACTTAAATTTTCAGAACTGGGGCTGGTAGGGGACAGCCAGCATGAGGTGTCACCCTTGCATCCCCTATGGGCAACCCTCCCCAGCACTCACACCTGGCAGGGAGATATGCCCCTGACACCAAAACATCACACACGTCCCTTAAAGTAGCTAATGGGATGTGCATGATCTTCCATCCAGAAACAGGGCAGCAAATCCCACAAGGAAGCTTGCAGAGTTGGCTGGGGAACATGCCATCTCTCCTCTGCCACTTGACACAGGCCCCAAGGCTGAGCTGCAGCTGCCAAACCAGCCCCTTCCACTTCCCACAGCTACTTAAATACTCCTGTTATTAACAAGAACCTACCCCCTTCTCACTACCCGCTTCCCCCTCCCTTTCCCACACCCTCTTTTCAGATGCCAAAGGGTCTGGCTGCTCCTCTGGCATCTGCAGCCCTTCTCTCTCAGCGAGCACTGTCAGTATGAAACCCTGTGGTTACACAGCGATCTCTGTGGCGGCATAAAATAAATGAATAGCATTCAACCCCAGCGTGGCTTTGTCTGGGGTTCTTCTAGCTGCTTATTAAAGTGAACAATCCAGACAAAACAGTATTGATTGTATCACCACGTTGAGCACTGGCTTTGGGACAAGCCATCCCTTTCCGTTGATCTCCGGTTATTCCGTGCCGCTGCAGTGCTGGGTGCCTGCTGCAGGCCGCAGTGGGAGGCAGTGCAGAAATCAGAGCTGCTTGCCACAGGATCAAAGCCTCAAGTCTGTTGAACAGTCTAGAGGGCTCTGACTGTACATGTGTGCTTGCAGACATAGTTAAAAAGTCAGGGTAAGATCTCATTTCTGTCAAAGTCAACGACAAAACTCCTGTTCATCCCAAAGGCAAAAATTTCCTTGCTTGCTCCTTGCCATGAGTCTGCAAGCACTGATACCTGAAACTGTGCAAAGCTCAAGGTTATAGAAACCCTAGCAGAAAGGCTGACACTGTCACATTTTCCTGGAAGGATAAAGAGATACTGGAAGAGTTAGCTCTATTAGACAAATCTACAGTCTAATAGCACAGAAATTGGTATTAATTCTTTGCCCTGACACAGTGCCACCAATAGCAATTTTATCCCCCTGGGAGTGACCCCTGTGTGCTGTAAACCCATGAAGCTGATCTTTGTCACTCCAGGCTCTTGGCTTATTTAGATCATTTGTGATAATTAGTATGGTCCCCACACTTATTTAAATTCAGTGCTCCACTGTGTGAGGTTCTGTCCCAGAGACTTCGTTGGCTGAATGAAGTCATTTGGCTCTACTGAAATCTTAGTGGCACAGGGAAATAATGCAGAGATCTTGAGTTTCTACAGATCTCATACAGGTACTTGCTATATTGAAAGTGTAATTCAGATTTTGATGTGGAGCTAACTTTTGCTTCAGGAGACCTCAGTGCTTTCACCTTCCTTTCTGTTATTCACAGGGCATAAGAAACAGCTTCAGTCTCTTGCTAAGATGGATAAGACACAGATAAGACAGACTAGAAAGAAAAACAAAGATGCAGAGATTAGAAATTACTTGCTCAGATATACAGAAGACCAAAAAAAGATTTCAGGTCTCCTCATGGCTCCTTCAGTGTTTGCTCTGAAACATACTACAGAGCATTTCAAATTACACTGAAGGGAGGCAAACTTCAGTTTACTTTAGCCCTGTGACTCCTTTGGGTGAACAAACCAGACCATACAATCTAACTTCAGCAGGTTTAGCTCAGGTTTAGTAGTTGCATTACTTAAAGGAAAAATCCATGTCGGATTTTAAATTCCTCATAGGTGAAAGCCCCAACTTTAAAATGGAGCAAGCTCATGATACAGGTTTTATTGACCTCCTTAAAAACCAGTTGCACTGAAGGAAGGTTAGCAGCCGCCTCTAAATCCTCGTAGTTATAGTTTAAGCTAGAAGTTAAGTTTCCTTTTGCATTTTTATAATTCACTCACTCTTCTAGCATCTGTTCTGAATCAGGCTGTTTTCCCATTGCTTTAAAAAACAGGTCAGGGTTAATCTCCTGTACCATGTTTGCTTTCCAGGCATTAGTCATGAAACTGCTGATGAAAAGGTGATTTTTGGCATTGAATTTAATTCAACTTTTCTGGAATGTACTCCTAAGTCCCAGCAAGCCTCTATTAGGTGGTATGTGCAGCGCTCTGGAGAAGACCATCGAGAAGAGGTAAGTTATAATCACCAAGGCAGGTTTCCTCCATAGAGAATTCAGCTGAGCATTGAGAGGCACGAGTTACTGGGACTAGTCAATGTTTTACTTTTCCCTGCCTCACCTTAGGTATCACATAACATTCTGCTATCATCATTTGGGGCATGCAGTGGGGGAGAGAGAAGCCATTTGCACTGTATCATAAGCAGATTTTGATATTTATTTTGACTTAACTGCTCATTCTATTAAAAAAATTAAAAGGGAGATAATATAGATCAGTGATAAAAAAGCTGTTTTATCTGATAATTAACGCATCTGCTTCTGTAGGTAAAAGTATGATCAAAATGTTTCAATAAAATCTCAGCTCTATTTAGTGTCTGAGGGCTTTCCCTTGCCATGTTAAGCAGTGTAGCTAAGTATTGCATATATGGTTTGCTGCTTCTCTCCATCCCAGAGGAGGAATGATCTGTGTGGTTAAAAGGCTTTTTATTTGCTTTTTTTCTTGTTAGTGGAGTCTGAGATTTTTGTTTTAATGGCACGCTGCACTGATGCAGAGAATTCAGGTTAAGGATTGCTCCATGCATCTGGTGTAGAAAGCAGTGAGATTTGTGATGGCCCTTTATTCCTTTGGGATGCAGCTTTGGGGTCCTCACTGATGGAGAAGCTCTGAAGAAGCCTCCAGGTCGCTGCAAACCTCCTGCACAATTTCCTAATGATTTCTCTCTGAGCTAGTGACAAAGGGGCTCTCCAACATGACTAAAAGGTCAATGTACTGGGACTGCTTTGGATTGGGTTTGTGAGCGAGTTTCAAACCTCAGGAGTTTTCATAGCCTTTCTCTTACATGAGTGATTCTGTGTCTGAGGCAAAGTCCTGCTGTGATGGCAACCATGGCAACAGAGAAGGAGAAGGGAAATTAACTGCTCTTTCAAAAGATCTGGTCCCAGGTGCTAGATATGCTTTTCTGTTAAGTATTCATCCAAGACAAAAATTAGTTTAAATGACAGGAGCTATCAAACATACAACTGGTCTTCCACTCTGTGATTCATCCTATGAGACTTCCTGAGTGCAGAGAACGTGCTGGTCCTTTCCAAAGGCTGGGGAGATTCAGGCCAGGGCAGGTGTTTGTGTGAGAATCCCCTCTGGATGAGATGTGACTCACGGCAGTCACCCCTAAGTTGCAACCCCAATTATATCTTGGCCCAGAAATCCAGAGTTAGGGGATACTTGATTTTCTACCCCATAAGACAAAAACCTACAAAGCTGTATATTGACTGTAACACTTTCAGTAGTTTTAATTTATTCCCCTTCTCTTACACATGTTTTGGATTGACAAAACTTTTTTACTCTGCTGGGGAAAAAAAAGCTTAATTAATTTTTGGACAGGTGCATTAACACCAAAAGAAGGAGATTACTACTTTGAAATACTACCTGTAACCCCCATTATAACCCATACGTGGAGAAAAAAAAAAAAAAGCCTTCTCATCAGATGGCCAAGCGCCCTCTCAGCCACGGGAGGTTGAAGTGCACACCCAGCTAAAAGTGTATAGGCATTTAAAGACCTACAGTCATTCATTTTACTGAAATGGAGTTACCTTTACTCTCCTGTACAGGAGTCTCTGTGCTCACCTTCCCTAAGGCAGCAGTTTATAAATGCACTCATATATTTGATCAGGGAAACAAGTAAAATACTTTCTTAATTCTTACTATGTGTTTAAGACTAATTTTAAAGTAAATTTAAGCAGATAGTTAACAGGTTTCTGACTTGGGGGGCGAGGAGAGAGGGGGTGTTTGTTCTTGTTTTTCCTTTCTTGCGTGTGGTTTTCTTTTTTTTCTGAATGAGAAGTTATGTGAAGTTTTGAGAAGACTCAATCATTTCAAAAATAGTGTATTACAACTATACCATTAACTACAAACTTTGCATAAATGAGCCAGTTCCCTGTGAAGAATGTGATATTTCTGTATCATAAGAGATTACACTTGCAAGACTTAAAAGCGTCTTTTGAAGGTCTGCTTTTGAGTCTATCTGTGTCAATTTAAGGAAAAAAGATATTATCAGTTGATTTTCTCATAAATTACAGGTTCAGCCAGGCCTCTGAAGGTCATGGAACCAAGCTCAAGCTATCTTTCTTATTTGATTGTAGAACAAACTGCGTGTCAAACCAACTTCTAAGGAAATTTACGGCATGCTAACACGTATAGGATAGCCTAAATTAAGGCTGTACTCTTTCTTGACACACTTTGTATTCCCAAAAGGTTTTTTGTGCTAGTTTCCTGGCCCCTCCTACTTGTTCTGAGCCAAATGCCACTTACCCAGCCAGGTGATGTCCAGTACAGCAGGACTGCCCAGCATGCCAAGGATGTGCACGTTGGGAGGGAGTTAGGGAATGTGTGCATATGTGTGGTGGCATGAGAAGCCCCAGCAAGCACACAAAATTCATCTTTGCACATTAACAGCAATGTTTACTGGGCTTGCTCTGTGTAAACAATCTGACATCTGTTTGCATGAGAAAAGTAAATCTTTCCTAAAAGGCTGGATTAACCTCTGAGGCAAATTTAGTAGAAAATTTGAAGGAGAAATCTGCACAGATTTTCTACAATATGAATGTTAAAAGTAGGCAAATAGCTTTTTGCCATGCGTTGTGCCTAAAGCCACAGCAGTGCCTCTGTGATCTAGTTTTGGTAAAAATCAACTCTTGGGGTGATTTGGGGTTTTTTTTTTGGTTGGGGTTTTGGAGGGCTTTTTGGTTTTTGGGTTTTTTTTTTCAGTCTGAAGATAAAAACCTATAGAAATGCATATGCACACATTGCTGATTAGAGGATCAGGTCACATAAAGACAGTGTATAGATATAAGTTTTGTTTGAAGCTTGCCACAATTTCTAGTATTTTGACTCAGCTTAATTTCAAGATCCTAAGAAACTGAACTCCTGAACAAACTCAGTTTACATGTATTATATTAGTACATATCATTTTTAGAAGACACAAAAAAAAAAGAAGCTTTTTGTTTATTTTTTGAGATAACTATATTCATGTAGAAATTAAATGTATATATAATATATTTATATGCATGAAGTTAAATTCCTAATACCATTTATGGATCCCTAAATGATTGACCAGGTCTGTAGACATGCTGAACAATCATTCCTCCTATTTGATGGAATAAGGGGTGAAATGGTTAAAATGTTAATCCCTTGATAATCTGCAGACCCAGAAATTGATGTTACCAGGTCTTCTAACTTGACTTACAAGTGAAAATGCCTTCATCAGTATGAAAAACTGATTTGACACCTTCCTAAAAAATCCAAAGATCAGAGTAATTGACTTTCTTTTCAAAGTACTTCACTTTGACAAAAATACCATATGTGATAGAAACAGTGTGGTCATATTTAATGTATAGCTTGATCTTTGCTCAACCAATGCATTACCATAACTTTTCCCATTACAATTATATTTTCTGCTCTCTCTGTCTCCCTTCCTGCAGCAGATTTCTCAAATAACACTGTGCATTCTTTTAGTGCATGTCTTAGCAGTGTAACTTATTGTGATGACGATACCATGCTTTGCAAATGACTCCACACACCTGGAACTTAGGTTACGGACTTTTAGTTCCAGGGCTGGAACTGTAATGTCTCAGCAAGTCTTTAAACTTGGCTTTACAAAGATATGGCTTTGCACTGTCCCAGACATGCACTGCAGCTTCCTGAGGGAAGGGAAAGGGCAAAATCCAGACTAGATGGGAAGCATTTGGCCCAGCAGGATGTCCCCGACATTTCACCCTTAAGGTCATGGTTCAGAATGTGACTTCCAGGCAGAGCAACCTGTGGGGAGGGACAGGATCTCCTGTGGTACAGAAGCTGTCACCAGGTCATTTTGCTGCCAGTGGGAGTACATTTCCCTGTAGTTTAGGGCTGTTTTAAGGTCAGGAGTCAAATATCTAGTGCTTTTGTGGTTAGTGTTGCTCACGCAATTGATCATGTTTGTTCCTGTGTGTGCAGCGTTAGTCACTGGGATGACGGAGAGTGTTTCAGTGCCTGGAGTTCATAAAAAACTCTGGGGACGTCATCTGTTCATACTGCCTTAAACTGCTGAAGCTCTTTGAAGCTTTAAGCAGATACTAGTTATTTCTCAAAAAAAGTCCTGCGTTTTTTTATGTATATAATAAGTGTCAGGACTGCAAAAAGCAAATATGTGGGTCCCTACAAAGGCATTAGTTTTAGTGCCTCATGGCTCTGAAAAGCATCAGCCCCTCTGCTTTAGGCTGCCCTTCACTCTGAGTCTCCTGTGGCTCCTGATCTGCCAAGCTGCCACCTCAGCAGCAGGACACAGAACAAACCATACGGTCTAAAGTGACAGAGTAGGTGCAGATCACTTCTAACTTTCTTCTTTCTGCTCTGCTCATATCTGGTGGTGAAAATAAATCTACCAAAATACATGGGAACATTCCAATTTCTCCTTCAGCAGTTCTTACTCTTTCCACATTCCTGCTCTACAGCTCAGACTGTGTTTTCCTGGTGGACCAAATTTAAGGACCGTCTGATATTTTGATATCAATACCAAGATACAAGAGCTGGACCCACTTTTGGGCAGGACATTTTTCAAGGCACAACATTGTGACTTAGCTCCCCCATCAGATCAGGGAGATGTTGTTTCATTCCATATTTTAGGCATTTTTTTTCAGTTTATCCAAGACATAAGTTTCCATATCTCGTTGCATCTGGAGGTTTTTGTGTCATGATGGCAACTTCCTGTGTTACAAACACCTGGTCTAGCAGAATCTTAAGAAAAAAGGCCACAGATTCAGTGCCAGCCCTGAAATCTAAGAGTTGGGTGATGGCTGAGTAAGGCAGAGGACACACAGCAAGGACTGAATTTCCAGTAGTACCTTCTGTCAGGGCAGTGTAATTCAGTGTTTGAATCATTAGGTCAATGGGAAAGAAGGTCAAGAGAGTTGGGAAAAAGAAAAAAAAGAGATTAATTCTACAGCCTTAGGACTACTTATAGTTCACATGCCTTCATTCTTTTATTTTATTATATAATTCATTGCCCTTTTTTTTAATGCCTTCAGTGTCTTAAGTAAAACTAATATTTTTGACAATTTCATGGGGAAAGAAGAGAAGTAAATCTGAACTGAGTGACATTTCTGATTTGATTTGGATATATTGGAGGAGTGATAGGAATGGAGGAGTATAAAGTTTAGTCTCAGAGTAAGAAGTAAACTTCACCTTGAAACTAATGGGAATCATGCATTTCCATAATGACATTGTACCAGCAATGCAACACGTTCTTCATTTTTCCTGAGGCTGTTGGTAAATAAAAAAAAATGTTTAAAAAAATTAACTCTACAGCTGTGTTGCAGCTAAATTATTATTTTCCCATACAAGAGAAACAATCATGTGTAACAATAATGTCAGAAAGACCCTAGAGTGATCTTTATTTCCAGTCAAATGATGAGGATGAAAAAGAGAGCAGTAGAAAAACAAAGATGAATGTGAATTCTCTGCAAATGTTCCTCATTTTCTTTTCTCCCTCTCAATTTGTTCAGGGGTTGCAGCTAACCCATGATTAGTCCAGCCTTACCTCTAACATTTTTTCACATGTTGATTAATGAGGAAAGGCAGGCTTTGAAGCCACTTTCTTCTCCCAGACAGGTGCAGTGTTTTAACTGTGAAAGAGTTGACATGTGAATTATTTGTAAAGAGGGAGCTATCTAAACACGTCATTAGCAAAGGACAAAAAGCATTGACCTAACCTGGTCACAGCACTTTCAAATCCTGTTCTCCAGCTTACTGATTGTTTAAAGATTTTCCATCATTATTGGCAATACTTTTTTTTTTCTCCATTGTTAAATTCAGGTTGTGAAAGTCAAGTTTTAGATTTGCGTGGGAATCTTTTCCCTTTGTCATACATTGCCAGTATCTATGGCATGTGCCATAATTCAGATAATGTAATTTTTGGAAAACTTATGTGCTTCTCATGAAGGATGAAAGTAAAATTTGTTGAAACAATCCCATAAAAAATTTGCCCCCACTTCACTAAGAAAAGAAAGCTATTGGTAATCAATTGCTTCATTTTTTGTGATTTTTGTTTCCTATGGAACAAAACTATGTCTCTCATGCTAAAGTTTTATTGTATGCTCAAATTTAAGGACATGTCAGCAACCTTTTATGAATTTAAGCTTGTGTACTTGTGAAATGTTAAATCCTATTTAGAAATATTTTAGAAGAGTTACTGATTTTGACATGGTGGGGGGTGAAACAGTGAATCCACAGTTGAGCAAAAGAATTTTTTTTAAAATCTAAGTAGTCTTTTCACTTTCTTCAGAATTTAATAAAATATATTTTACATCTATAGGTCAGGAACCAAAGACCACACTAAACATTCAAGTGAAAGGTTAAAGATCTACTACCAAGTAATGAAATGCCAGGTGTTTATGAAACTCCAGAGCCCTGTGGGGAGGAAAGCAGAGAGGAAAGACAGGAGGAGTTCTGAACCTATGGGTAAAACAACATAAACAGGATACCAAAGAGAGAAGTGAGGAGGGGAAAGCAGTAATGAAGTGTTGCTCAATATGTGTGAAATCGGAGCTATAATTTTATCCTGCCAGAGGATAAGAAAAGAATGAACAATGAAGGCACAGAGGAGGAGGTGACAGTCACCCTAAATCAATGTCCAAGGTTAACACAGGACACTGTGTAGGAGCACTGCTTCATTAAAAATAGCGGTCACGATGGGCTGGGATTAAGGGACATAACCAATTTAGACTTTTACCTTTCTTTGCAGTGTCCCAAGTGGGGGGGGACAGCTCCATCAGTTAACATGCTTATGACTAAAAAGTGACGGCTGTTATACAAATGGCAAATAGTTATGACTAGCAGGGTGCTGGGCTTGGGGGTCCAGCAATCTTTTCAAGTCTAGTTCTGCCATTATTCTGCCTTTCTTTCACTGAAAAGAGGCAAAGCCCTAGAGAGGGCACTTTGGACTGGCACCCAGCCAGCCAAAGGAGCCAGCTGGAGCCCTTCCAAGTGTGGGAGGTGCACAGCTGTCAAGATGCTCTAGACTACAATACTGGCAGAGCCACCAGCAGGCAGATGCTACTGCTGCGATTGCATCAAGCCCCAAGCTCAAAGACATCAGTCCTGTTTTCACTCAGACAATGTGGGAACTTGGTCTTTGCACAGTGCCTTATGAAACCCAAATGTCTGGAAGTTAGCTGCTGCTTCTTCCCATGCTTTTCCCTCAGTTTCACAAATTTGGATCTTCATGTTGACATGAAGCCTGGGCAGGAGAAAGAGATTTCCTTGTCATGTTGCAAAAGCCGGGCCTCCACCCACTTCCACCTGGCCCCTGCTCCTGCTACTCTCTGTGGAGTGCAGCACCACAAGGAAACACCTGCCCTAGACATATTTCTGCCTACAGCTCCTCATTTGCGGATTCTTTTGTAAATTTTTTGCTCCTGTTTTTACTGTAAAAAAGGAACATTTACTTGGAGTGAAGTGTCACTAGCTGATCCAGTTGAGGACTAGTGCCCTGTGCCGTGGGTTCTGTGAAAGAAGAGCAGCCTCTTCTAGTTTGTCTCCCTGTTATCTTCTGTGCATGTGCTTGTGGCTTGACCATAATCTCTATAGTTTAAACTCAGTGTGGTAAATCAGAAGTCGCTTGTGCTCCTGTAGCACCTGTTGTCAGGACAATCGATTTTCCAGGAATTTCCTGAAATTTGTATCATTTCACCCTCTGGGTACAGAGTAGACATGCTTATATACAGTTTACAAACAATGAAACTAAAGCTCCCAACACCAACAACTGGGGGCAGGAGCCAAAAAGTACTTGGCCAGAGGAACAGTCAACCAGAGCTACAATCTGACCTGCTTTTGTAGCAGCTGATTCCTTGTGTCTGCTGTTCTCCTCTCGGTGGCAGTACACAGGCCTATATCCATCTATCCATAGGACTTCCCTACATACCTATCTAATCCATAACAGAAGACTGTTACAGCTGAAGCAGTGGGAAACAAAAGTCTCTGTCTCTGGTTGTATTCTATTTATGTGTATTGTTTTTTCTGGAGATCTCAATATGGTCTCTCAAACTTTTTAAAAACTCTTTCAAAGTCGTCATAAAAACTTAGAAAAGGGTAAAGCTAAAAGCCCTGGAAGGTCATCTCATCCATCTCTTTGCTCCAAGAGACTCTATTATGTTAAAGTACTAGTGAGTTAGAATCATAACAGATGGAGAATCATATGTATGTATAAATTTTTTCCCATGGAGTAGCAGAGGGAATCGTGTGCAGATTTTTTACATAAAGAAACAGTATGTAGCTTACCCACTGTGAATAAATCTAATTTAGTCATCTTTATGCCTCCCTGATCTTCATCCTCTGAAGTTTGCTGGAGGGTCAGATGTGCACTCTGGGAAATTTGGCAGATTCTGTGTTTGTTCTTTCTGCCCCCAGACCCCCCTTCTCAAATCCACTACCCAGCCTTGAGCTGAAGTTTTCCTCCTTGGCAGTGATGCCACCAGCAGAGCTGAGGCTGCCTCCAGCAGCAGTCCAGGTCTGTGGGTGCCAGCTGTGCTGCAGCCTCTGTGTGGCAGCAGAACACAGCACGCCTGGGAAGGAACAGCTTGGGACAAACCAGCATCATTTTCAAAGGAAATGCTGGTGTTAGATGTCAGGAGTTAGGGCTCCGCTTTCTACTTCCCCCTCTGCTACTAATCTTTATATGGTCTTTGGGAAATCACTTACCTTCTATGTTTCCCAGATGAAAAAATACTTAGATGCCCAGTGTCCCGTCCTTTTTTTTTGGTTTGGTTTTGGGGTTTTTTTTGAGGGAGGGACGCTATTTTTTGGTTTAGGTTATTTTAGATGTAATTTTCAGATTATCAGATATGTCACTTACCTGACAGTGTTACTAGTCTAAGATACACTTTACTTTTAACATGTGAAACTCTGTATTTTTTAAATATTTCTATTCATAAATGAAATTACACCTCCGTGCTGTCAGACTTCAGCTCCCACTTGCAATCCTATTATTTTGTTTGGGGTTTTGGGTTCTTTTTTATTCTTATTTTTCTCTAAGTTATTCTCCACAGATCTTAGCAATAAAAGAACTGTACTTTGTTGTATCCATCCAGCCTTATTGCCTCCTTTTAATCACATCTCAGTGAGTCAAAGTCAGGATCAGCCTCGTTTTGTAAAACTTGGTTGAAGGAGATCATAAACACAGCATGTCACTGTAAAAATCAGTAGTAGTATTCATATTCACTGTAACAGGGCCTCAGCACTGCAAATATATGCAAGCACTCTGGTATTTTGGGTGTATTACAGATACCTCCAAAAGAGCAGTTAAAAAAATGAATGGGATTTGTGGCAGTAAATAGCTCCCCTTCCATGGAGAAGGCAGACTCACTCACTGCACTGTGGTGTGGTGAGTGTTGCTGTCTGTCCTGTCAGCTGTACAGCATGTGTCTTTTGCTACTGCATGCTGAGTGTCCGTGATCCAGATGTTGCAGTTAGGAGCAGGATTCAGGCCTTGAAGGAACTGCTGGTGTCTGTCCCAGCTGCACCGTGGGGATGGGACACACCATGTGCCAGCCAGGCCTTGTCTCCACCTCAGCACAGCACTGACACACATCTCATTTTGACGATGAGCCTCACCTCCTGTGTTCTTTTCTTGTCCAACCCCACAGCTGAAGGCTGACGAAAGGATCATTAAAACAGAGCATGGGTTGCTGATCCGCAGCTTGCAGAGAAGGGACGCGGGAGCTTATTTTTGCAAAGCCCAGGAGCACACCTTCGTGCACACCATCGCCAAGCTGAATTTAAACGTCATCGAGAACGGACAGATGGAAAGCACTCAGAAAACTGAGGACGAGGAGGGCCGGGTGAGGGATCTGCTGACGGAGTCCCGGCTGAGGTACAAGGACTACATCCAGCTCGTCAGCAGCCCCAGCTTTAGCCTGGATGAGTACTGTGAACAGATGTGGCACCGGGAGAAGCGGCGGCAGCGGAACAAAGGTGGTGCCAAATGGAAGCATGTGCAGGAGATGAAAAAAAAGCGAAACCGACGGCACCACGAGCCAGCCAGGCCACCATCAACGTAGTTTGTAAATGCTATTTAAAGAAAGGACATTTTCCATTTAAAAAAGAAAAAATATTACTGTGTTCTGGTTTTGTGCATCTTGCCTATGAATTAGTACTGCTTCTTCTTGAAATCAGAAAACTTACCATCACTATTAATCTGTGTGAGAATGTACAGTGGGATTCAATGCCAAATGAGATGTTCCTTACTGGAGTGCAACAAACCAGGCAATAATTTCAAATGCATTCATTAAAAAAGAAAAAGTGTACACTTTTAGCTAATTTCTGGGCAGCCTCAGACTGTGTGAGCTGTGTCCTTTACTTCCTGCATAATTTTCACATAGGATTTAGTGTTTGTGTTCCTGTATTAACATTTGCTGCCACATTCCACCCCAGAGGTGACTACATTTCAGGGGAAGGCAGATGTACTTCCAGTTCTTTGGCATCTTTCTGAATAAGAAGCATGGTAGAAATGTGTGACAGATCTGCAAAAATACCCAGTAATTTACCCACTGGGCCTGTATACAGGCACACGGGTGGGTTTTTCTAGCACAGAGAGGCACAGCGAAAAATCAAATTAAGTTTTGGCTTAGGGACAGCATTCATTCTCCCCATAAAAAAGAGAAAGCATAATCATAGTTTAAGAGAGGGGAATTATCGAGCGTTACTCGTTAGTGTTTGAGTAGCCACCAGTTTGCAGTCCATCTGCTGAAATGAAATGTTGACTCTAATTGAAATTGCCACCGGGATGCTTGGGAGTAAATTTCCTAAGTGGTCCATGGGAGGTATGTGCACAAATCCTATTAACAAATAATGGGACTCCTGCCTGCACCTCTCCTATGTCTCTAAAGGTTTGACTCAGACTGTTTCTCTGGCCCTTTGTTTGCTTTGTTTTATGCAGAGGGAAAGAAAATTAAAAGACAACAACAAGGCTAAAATGAAAGACGATGAGGGAAATATGTAGTGGCTGAGACCAGTGCTCTTGACACAGAGCTGACATTCCTCAGATGTGTGTATTCTTTGGGATTTTTTCTCAAAGGTCTTATGTATTTTTAAGTTGAAAATTTGCATTGTTGGAATTAATACTGTTATTTTAATTAAATAAGACGTGTCCACATGTAAATAAAACTTGTAAGTTAGAAATTTGCTGTATACCATAATTTCATTTGTAAAGTGTTCCTTGTTCCTTGATTTATATTTTGGGTTTAATAATGTAAATTTTTACATGTAAGCAAGAAATACTGGCCCCATCATGTCTGTTTTACATCAATATTATTCTACTGATTTTATTCGTGATATGCAGCAACAAACACAAGCTCAAAATCAGGCCTACTGTCTTCTCTCATGAGTCACTGCCCCCCCTCTCCTCTCTTCCATCTAACCTCCCTCCGTTTTGACTTTCACGCCTTTTTGAGTGTGAAATGACAAATTAGCCACTTCCTCACATGGAAGGCAGCTTTGATGGATACCAAAATGACAGACTTTACTTGTTTCTCATGCATTCTACAGATCTTGAGAGCAAAGTCTGTGGGAAACCTGTGCAATTGATGTGCACCTCATTAAGGGACCAAAACTGTTGGCTCTGAAGCCTTTGCCCATGCTGGTGTTTGTGTGCGCATTCAGTCACAGATCTAAAATTGTGAAGGTCCAATTTACATCGTTGTTCATTTCCTCTCTGCTGAAAGTCGGATATGGCAAAATGTTTGTCAGATTTCAGAAAGAAATCTCAGCTTACCCACATTTCTTGTAAAACCCGAAAGCTGCGTTTGCATGTGTTGTACAAAAGCCAGCGATACCATATGTCATTAATTTTAGATGCTTTTTTAATAGGAGATATATGAGTTAATTAGGAGATATTAGATAGCATGCGTACAATGCTTTGATAGTGTAAAGCACTGAGTGCTAAATATTATAAAATACATCTGTGGGGAGGAGGGAATTTCTCAGCACAGGACCTTTAATCAGCAGAAAGACTGATGCTGAAGATACTAACCAGTCATACAAAACTTTGAGAACATGCAGAGAACTTTTTGGCATTTTTGCTGCAAAATAATGTAGACCAGGCATTTCACAAGAGGCTCATCAATTTGGGTACCTTGATTTTAAGGCCAATTAAGACTACTTAGGGAAGGTATGGAGGGGTATTAAACTACTAAATATAAAGTGCAGGGATACTTAATATTCTTGGCTGGAAGATTGTGCTGTCACCATACAGAACCTGCCTAGTTATTCCTTATTAGATTTTTATCAGTCCTCAAACTCCCATTTGTCCAGCTTGGGCATTAAGGAAATGAGTGAAACCACACCAAGGCTATGGAATGGCAGGTGGGCTGCTTTCCCAGGCACTGGCAAAGGATCCACTCTTCTTATCAGTGGTGACATGGTACTTAAATTGGCAACTCTCATCACTTTTGCCTACTTCATGAAAAAGCAAAGTTGTGTCTTTTTTCTGACTTTTTCTCCTCCATGAAAACTAAATCATCTGACTTATGTTTGGGTATGATTGGGGGTTTGTATTCTACAAGTCAGCCCCCTGCCCTGCAACTGACTTTAGTAGAATTCTGGGATAAGAGTCTCAGTACTGGGAACATTAGATTTAAATGGTTGAATTAAAATGTTATTGCTCTTAAAAACTGCTTTCATTTCTTTTATTTCAAATGTTCTTGCAATGAGATTCTTCTTGAAGAAATGACCTCATCAGTCTGGAGTACAGTGGTAGCATAAAACTCCAGGTGAGATATAAGACCTCTTCCATCATGGGAAATAAATTCAATATCCTCCAAACCAGTGTGTTGCCTTGGGTTCATGCCACCCCAGGGAACATATTTAATAATCCCACATAGATAAAAGTCTCTGGTTTGATACACTGGGTAAAATGAATGCTGTAGCTGGCTGGGGTAGCACACCTCATACGGTGCAGGTAATACACATGCAAGGAAGGCAGAGGACCTTGGAGACCAAGGAATGAGAGGGATAGTTTGAGAATCACTACTGGAGGTAAGGCAGGGTTTTGGTAGGCAGGACTCAGCACTGCAAACCCAGGAACAGGAACAGGAGGAGCAGTGGGTCTTTTCCACAATCTGCAGTCCCAGAGGGAGGTTCAGAAGATGAGCTAGACCGGAAACTGTAACAAAAGAGTATCCCCCACTTTTCAAAAAGGTTTCATTTTTTCTGCAATTTAGAGGCTCAACTTGAAGTCTGGTTAAATTTCAATGCAATGATTTGGGGGTCAGCTGGGCTGCTGTGAGCTGTACTGTGAGCCACAACAGGCCCATAGTTAAAATGAAACTGAGCCCTACCTCTTTCAAGAGCACCATAAAAACTTAAATTGAATGAATTTGTGGTCCAGAGTGGGAAAAAAGTTGCCTCCACATTAATAGCTGTAGCTTTTTAACAGATCCCTTAGTGCATTGATCCAAATGTCATGAAGTTCAACAAGGCCAAGTGCCAGGCCCTGCACTTTGGCCACAAAAAAACTCCTGCAGTGCTACAGGCTGTGGTAGAGGAGTTGGAAAGTGGCCCAGTGGAAAAGGACCTGGGGATGCTGATCACTGTGGCTGAACATGAAGCCAACATGTCCCCAGGTGGCCAAGGAGGCCAGTGGCACCTGGCCTGGATCAGGAATAGTGTGACCAGCAGGAACAGGGAGGTCATTCTTCCCCTGTACTCAGCACTGGTGAGGCCACACCTTGAGTGCTGTGTCCACTTCTGCCCCTCCCAGTTTGAAAAGGACAAGGAGGTACTGGAGTGTGTCCAGCAAAGGGCAAGGCTTGTGAAATGACTAGAGAGCATCTTTCTTTGCTGGGGAATGACAGAGCGAGTTGGGAGTGTTTAGTCTTGAGGAGACTTACGGGGACCTCATCCCTCTCCACAGCTCCTGAAAGGAGGGTGTGGTGAGGTGTGGGCCAGCCTTTTCTGCTGTGCCTGCAGTGGGAGGATGAGAGGAAATGGCCTTAAGCTGAGACAGAGGCGATTCAAATTATGTATTAAAAAAAAATGTTTTTTCTGCCTGGGTGGTCAGGCATTGGAATGGGCTTCCCAGAGAGGTGGTGGAGTCACCATCCCTGGAGGTGTTTAAGAGGCACCTGGATCTGGCCCTGGGTGTGTGGTTTAGTGGTTCAAGGGTTACAGGGACAGTGCTGGGCTGACAGCTGGACTAAATGGTCTAAAAGCTCTCTTCCAATTTTATGGTTCTGTGATTCTAATCTTTGCTTCTATATGATATATTTATTTGAATATGCATTCAACAGGGATTCCAGTTATTAATATGTTATATTTTTCTTTAACAAAACCTTTCTATTGACTGTACTTCAGCAACAGGTCAGTGCTCAACTGAACCAAAGTGGTTTCAAGCAGATTCTTAGAATAACCAACACAATGTGGGCTGTAGTTGTAAAAATGCTGAAAACTGATATAAGCTTTAAAGCCCAACAGGGCTCTAAACTTTGCAGCAATCTTGCAGTCAGTTAAAATAAAACAGAAAATGGGATTACCAGAAAAAGGAATAAAGTATTAACACTTACTCTGATAAACTGGTTTTGTTACTGGAAACCATTCCAACAACAGGTGTGAATGTGTGTTCATGCCATAAGCAAATACTTTCCCCTCTAAGCAGTTAAGCTGCTTGAGGTATCTAAGAACCTGAGTACTTTCCAGTTCACATGTAGATTTTGTCCCCAGTTCTTATGTAATTCATAATGAAGTAATGAAGCTAAATGCAACAGATATCCCATGGTTCATGTGCTTTTGAGATCAGAAGATCCCTACAGTTCAAATGGTATGAACTTCTTATTCAAACCATTATGGGTATTGATCTTCGTTTAACATTTCAGATAATGAATAATTATTTGTTATCATTAGTCATTGATCATGTAATCAGCCTGTGTCCCATAATAATATCTCAATATTTAATAACACCTAATGGAAATTGAGTTTGCTGACATTGTTTCATACCAGCATATGAGTATAGGAGTGCATATACAAATGTCTTATTTTCTATTTATTTTGTAACAGAGGTTAATTTGCAAAAAGCAAATGTGATTTCAAGAGTCAAGGTTCATCTCAGCCTCCATTGACAACAGGGATTAAAATCTTTCTGGAACTGAACTGAAGCCCAAGTACTCTATAATCTTTTTATAGTCTGGTACTCAAATCCCAAATCTATATGTTGCTCTGTGGAGTATATTGGCCTGGTTCTTTTTGCACACAGTTATAGATGAGACATGGAGGTCTAAGGAATTACATCTACGTGAATGGAAAATTAAGCCCACGTGTCTCTCTAATATATTTTGTTACATTTTATACACTTTAAATGGTCTCTCTTGTAATATTTTACCGTAGTGTTGCTAATGTTACCCTGAACTAGGCTGCTGTCATTAGCTGAAGTGTGACATTCTTTGCAGTTGTAATTCAGATTTCAAGGTTTGTAAAGTTCATTGCAGTAGAAAAAATGAAGTCATGTGAAAAGAGTTTAATTATTAACTCTACAAAACAGATTTATAAGATTTCATTTCCATGTATTAAAATAGTAGTTACACTAAAATGTGTGAGAAACACCAGTATTTGTTTTCCTTTTCTGTGCAGGTAAGGATACATAACAAATTGTAATCTTGAGGGTGTCACTTGCCAATGTGTGTCTGCAACAGCTGGTATGACAGCTGTGGCAAGACTCATTTTTTACTTGCTTTTACTTGCTTTTCCCAGTAAGCCCATTGTCTCCTGCCTTTCAGACTCTGGTCTAGCAGATAACCCCACTTTTACAAGGAGGAGGACTTTGGAATCAGGTGTTTCATGACATATAAACACCCCTACACAGTCATGGTATCACAGTCTGCCTTCAGGTGAAGACTTTCCTTAGCATTAACTTTAGCATTTGATTGCAGATGTACATCAGAAACTGTGAGGTAAATTGGAGACCAGATGGGGTTCTTGTTCACAAAGAAAATTTTGGGGACTATTCCTGAGATGTCTCCTTTCTCTTTTTGCTCTTCTGGTTGCTGTGTAAAATTTAAAATTAAAGTATTTTGTGCTTGAAAGCATAAGATTTTCCACATGATGTTTAAAAAAACCCAAACAGAAGAACATTTCCAGGTGATTGGTTTTTTATTTTAATATGAACTGCTGGTCCAATGTCAATCCATTAGTTCAGATAGAACAAGCCAAGAAAATAATGTGTCAAAACAGATGGCTGTGATACCTGTAAGGACCCCAGACACATCTCAGCTTTGGTGGTATTTCATATTCTTCTCCCTTCCCTCTATGGTATAGAAGTGCTTTGGCTGGATTTTGGGAAATTTTTGGGGGGGGCTGAAATGTTTTTTGTCAGTTTGATTTTTGGGAGGGCCTCTTTTGTTGGTCTGGATTTTTCAGACTTTTTGGCATTTTTGGTTGGTTGGGTTTTGTTTGCTTTGTTTTGCGTGTATGTGTGTGTTTGGTTTGCTTTTTGTGTTCTACTCTTTTGTTTTTTAATGTTATTTCTTCTGCTAAAAGGGACCACACCCAAGGCCAGGTGCTTTCTGGTGGTGTAATATATGACAAAGCAATAAGAGGAACAGAAGGCTTAGCAGGTGTTTTGGTATGGAGACGGCAGAGTCTATTTCCAACACGCAAAATCTTAATGCTTAAATGAATATGGTGAGAGTTCAGAGTCCATAGTGCACTTCCCTGGCCTAAGTTGAAACTACAGTTAGACCTATAGAAGGTATATTTTTTAATCTATGAATTCTTTTCTTAAAATATTTTTTAAATCTGCGCTTTCAAACCTCTCTTTGCAAAAAAAATCCCCAGAAGCCCAAAGAGAAATAAGCATCAGAGGTTTTTAATATCCTCTTTCAGAGACCTATATAACTTTCTTCCAGGATACTTTTTGTAGAAATTAATTGTAATAATCACATACTGATACTGCCTGTGAACATGTCTTGGCTGTAAAAACTGGATACAAAGCATATGAGTATATGAAAATACAAATAAAAAAAAGGAAAAAATACTATTTGCAAATATTTACATTATTTTTTGGTTCTGATGATGATGCATCTCCATCCCATCTTCCCCAGCGACTGTCTCAGAATGTTGCTTGGCTGGGAAGAAAGGAAGAGATTGCAAAAGCATGTTATCTCCAAATTATTCATTCTAAAATGAAAAGTCACATGAAATGGACTGGCTGTAAAGATTAGGATTAACATCTCACTTTTGACCAAGAAAGACTGTGTTTTCTCTTAAAGTGAAATTTATCACTCTGCCCAGCACAGGAATTGTATGCCATTGGGCTTCTTTTTGAATTTCTAAGGTGTGAGTGGTTCTCAGGTTGATTTTGAGAGTTAGGGTGGTTTTCACTCTGTAATGCAACTATTTATATGGCAAGAAGACTGAAGTATCTATTTGTACATGTTATAGCTCATTGAGTTGGTGTTATTACAGAAGTACAGCTTAAATAATCTACATTTTTGCCAGGCCTGCTGGCTTATTACATATTTCAATTTTATATGCAAAGGTAACTGAAACAAATGTATATTGCATTAGTACTATAATAAAGAGAAAACCCTGAGGTATTGCCTCTTTTTTAAATCCACGTAAAACCACAACATAAAACATAAGATTTCAGAGAAACAGAGTCCACAGCATGCTATGGAAAGAGCAAGGGTGTGAAGGCAAGGTTCAGTAATCTGAAGTGTCTTTCCTAGAAGTCTTTCCTGAGTGAGGACCAACTGGGATTCACCACTCCACTGAGAATGTGCTTAAGGCCAACAGAGTGAGTTTACAGACAGCTTGGAGAAGCTATGGGCTGCAGAGTGGTTGATGCAGAGCAATACTCTATAGATAGGTCTGTGCTTAATAATTTCAGTTCAATAATAGCTTTTTAATGCATGCATTCATTGCTTGTTGATTAGCAACAACCATTTTCCTTGAAGTCTATTCTGATACTGTGCTTTAAAGTTACCCTCAAGCCCAGTTGATCACCCATCCATCTTGGGCTGTCTCTGGAGCGCCTTTGGCTCTGGAGTGTGATTGTCTCCAACATAATGTTTTCAGGATGGGGATGACTGGGTGGGAGGAAGTTTTGTTCATTTTTTTAGTCAGGCATTGCTGCATCTGTCCACAGTTACAGGGAGAAAGTAATTTTTTGAGAAAAAAATATCTCTAGGCAGGAAAATAAATAGGCTGACTGGTCCACCTCCTGTTCTAGCCTTCAGCACAGCACCCTGTGTTCCAGGGGATTTATGGAAGGTTAAAGAGGCTAATTTGTTAACAGACGGTCAGCATGTCATTTCCAAGGACAGCCGCATCGCTGCTCTCAAGGATGCCTGTTTCCCAGTCCCATGCTGTGTCCATTAGACCACTGTGCTCCTGACCCTTTGCTGGGAAAGGTCTCAGGGTACTGCTGGCCTGAAAGCTGATGCCAAATCCCAACTGCGGCAGTAGCATTCTGCTCACCTAAATTCCACCTGCAGTTGCAATTGGATACGGCATTCTTCATTTCCGAGCCTGAACTCTTGTTTCTGTGTTACCATGCGCTGCTAAACAGCTGCTGTGCTCCCCCTCTCCCTCCCCTGTGCTCCCCCACTCCCTCCCCGCAGGTGGCTGCAGTTGATAATGTCTCATGTAGGATCAATCTTGGTCCCATTGAAGTAAGTGGGAATTCTGCCAGCGTGTCCCAGATCTGGCTCTGCATCCAGCTGGTAAAGCACTTCCAGCTCCTGCAGGAGAAGAGGTGCTCCGCACAGCCTGGCTGATTAGCCACGTTCATTAGCAGAGGCGGGTGTCAGAGGGAGAGAAAGAACGAGAGAAATCCTTCAGCTTCCTTCTGACACCACAGGCTCGGTAAGAGCTTAGATGCAGCACTGCATTGTGTGCGGTCAAGGAAACAAAAGCTAATTAAGCTGAAATCTGTCATTTTCTCTGTAAGAGTTTAGCAGGGTCAGACTTCAAGACAATTAGTGATGTGTCTCAGGAAGATGCACACAGGCTCTTCTGTAGCTGCTCAGAAACATTTCCAGCGCTGGTTGGCTTCCTGAGCTCCCCCTGCTCCACTTTTTTTCCACGTATGATGCCTCTTTTCAGGCCCTTGGATTCCAGGAGGGCTGTTAGCTGAGGAAATCTGTGCTTAAATAAGAGCTGTGAGGTAAAATCCGGCCCTTCATGATTCAAATGGCGGGAAGTGTTCTGGGACGTGCTCACACACAAAGTCCATGTGTACTGTGAAAGCAAGCTAACAGGCTGTTCATAATAATTTATATTTCTGCAGTGTAAAACATAGTTCAGGGGATACTTAGGGGTTCATATATTTTGCACCACCACGTCCACGTAGTTACTGTGCAAAGTAACAAGGGATAGTGTTGCAGAATGAGAGAATCTGCAGTTTCCAAGCACATTTCTGCAGGAATGCTCATCAAATATGGAACAAAAATGCATACCAGCTTTGACAGGACAATTTATGAATTGCTAATATAATGTATCTCCCTCCCTGGTTTTGCTTTAAATTCTTTGTAACAATTTGTTACAGAACATATAAACAGAAAAAGTTAGCAAGCAGTTTTAAGAGTTGCTAGATGAAACTGAAGTGTTGTTAGGACAGGAAATGACAAATCTTGACTCTTTGGCCAAAGTTTGATTCTTTCCCTTGCAATAAAAGTGTTAATGGCTATTCTTCTTAATGTCTTCCAGTGTTGCAATTACATTTCATTACAATTACATCTTCCAGTGTTAGGTGCATTACCACATGAAGGAAGGGAACAAGCTGCTTCTTCTTTGCTTCTCATGGTTAGGTGGGGTTCTTAACTTTCTCCCAAGAAAGCTAGGCTGTTGTTTTTTTTCCTTCATGAGGAAAACAACCATGAACACACAGTGTTTGGACTGTATCTACTAACACGTACTTGACTTGCTTTTCTCTGTGGATGGATCAATGTCAGGGATTTCAAGTTGAGCACAGGTGTTGGCACGTGCAGCACTGAAACTGTTGTTTTAGCTTTGGAAGTTGACAGCTTGGGCACATAGGAGGCTTTTTAAAACTCTCACATGAGAGTCATTGTAATTAAGGTTCATTAGTTAAGGAAACACAATGTTTTGTTATTAAATCAAAGTAATATACATTTTGGGTGATGCTGCCATACAGGGAAGATGGGTAGCAGAATGAAATTGTTGCTGTCCTTTAAGGAAAAGCCCTCAGATGTCAGCAGCTAAGGTAAACTGCTCCATTTTCCAAAGCACAGTGGTGGATTGAAGATTTTATTTCCAGATTAGTAATAGGAAAGTTGAGGGGAATACTGATAATTCTCCTTTAATGAAGAGAAGATGAGAAATTCCCTGTTTCTTAATCTGATGCAAGTCAGATATTTGCTGCCAGGTCAGCAAATCATAATCATATTCTCATGGAATGTACTTTTAGTAAAGTATGTTGCATGAAACAGGCTGTGCTGGTTTCAGCTGGGGCATATTGCACCTTTCACTTCATATTATTTTTTTTGTAAAAAATAGTAGGAGAACAGGAACAGGCAACAATCAACCCGCATCTGCATATTGTTTTCTTTGTATCTTTCCCTTCCACCTGGTAAGTATTTTTACTTCTTGTTATGTTTTTCTTTTACTTGTTTCTGAGGAGATGTCATATTCTTACTTGGGGTATATTTTAGTGGGCACTCCTGATTGTAGGACTTAAAACACGTTGGAGAGGGTAACAATGTTTTCACTTAATACTGCCTAAACTCCATTTTTTAGCGGTTCCTTTATCTCAGGAATTCATAATTCACTTGTTGCATATTTCATCTTCCCTCCTTTTCTACGTCACTAAAATGGCCTGTGAAGGTCCACTTTGTCAAATGAAAACGCTCTGGAATGTGAGTGTTAGGAAGCACAGGCTCTTTTATGCACCAATGCAACTCCATTCTGTTCCTATTAAAAGAATTTTTTCATCATGAGTGTTCTTGTCCTTTTTCTCCACACACAACACTAAAACTTCTGGGTTTTATTTTCTAGCTTTTGTTGTTTGTGATATATGTTCTGCTTTTGTTTAGACTGGAAGGAGACCTTTTTTATTCATAACAGAATGTAGGATTACATTCATGTATAGAAGTTATTTGAAAGAGGAGAACAATACTAAGAAACTGACAAAATTTCAGACATAATACAAGAAGCTTGTTTTAGACAATGTGCAACCAGTTGGTTAAATGAAGCGACAGGAATGCAAAGACCAGGAAAGTATGTGTGGAAGGCAGCTGCATGTCTCCTACTATGTTACATTGGGTCATACACCATGGTTTTTCAAAGATTAATCTTTTCATTGGCATAATATAATTTAATCACAAATCTGAAATTTGGCTGAGGCACAGGTATAAATAATTACAATAACAGGAGCAGTTTTAGGAACATAGCGACAGCAATATATCTGTTAGGAAAGTTGAGAAGATTTAAGATTTAGTGTTCTTGGACAGTGATTTGATGTATGATACTTGCAGGAGAGAGAAATCCAAATTGTGGACCCTTGATCATAGCTTTTGGGGAACAATGTGTGATGCATTTTTAATGACAGATCCTAAAATAGGTTAGGACAAGGTAAGTCCTAAACCAGCTGAGTGACTAGGACTGTGTTGTAATGAGTGTCATGAGCATTAGTGTTTCAAGGGTGGCAGAATGGATAAAAAATTTTGCACTGAAATGAAAATTGTAGATTTTTTTTTCTTTTCTCTTGATAAAGAACTAATGGAAATTACAATGCATTTTCTGGTTTGTATTATTTGGGGGAAAATCCATCTGTGAATGTGCCAAGTGTCTGTTCAAAATAAGAAATAAGATATACAGATGTTGAGTATTTGGCCTGTGTCTTTGTAGATATTTTTGCAGAAGCCCATTATTTAAAAGGAAAAAATAAAAATCTTTCAAAGCCTTTTCTGAAATGCTGTTTTATGGACCATACACAAGGATCTTATTTTATTACAAAAGATATTCTATCAAAGGCTATTGGCAAAAGCCATCATTATCTGGCTGTGTCATTTGTAGCTTTACTTCCTATTGAAATATGGGATCCATCTGCTCACTGATCACAGGATAACAGCCGTCATTCCCACTTGCTTATCATAAGTGATATATCTGAAAGTACCAGAAATGTGATGGAGTACAATCCCAACCCCTGGTCAGTTTCTTAAATCATTCGTAGTTAGCTTAATTTAGGCCAGACTCATATGCCTGCAGCACATTGACTGAATTCCAGCCTCAGTAAATTCAGTTTGATCCACTTGAAATTTCCAAGGCATGCCTAAAATTCCCATCCTCCTTTATTTTTTTTTTGGTAATAGCCTATTTGCATTGATGCTCCATTCTGGTGCTGTGTTGGTACATGTGAATCTGGCCCGTGTTTTAGCTTACTGTTGTGCTGTAAACACTGCTTTGTTTAATCTTAAAATGAGTGTGTCACAGAGTTTGAAGAATCATAGCTATGAAATCTGGAACTCTAAGTACCAAATCCATCACTAAACAGCTACATGGAAGTTGGTCACAGACTAAAAGGATTTGAATGTCAGTAAAAAGTGTGAGTTACTTCTCTATTGCCACATTGATCTGTTCTCAAATTCCAAGAAGCCTGTACATAACATTTTCTAAATAAGAAAACTTTATTAAGAATTTGACTTGAGAAAGTGGAGTCAGCACCAAAAATCTAGTCTTTTGAACTCTGATTGGTAGGAGTGATATAGTGCACAGCCAGAACTCAAACTGTGAGAAGCAAAGTTTCCCAATCCCTGGTGTGATTCACAGGTTGTCTGAAACTTCATCCTATAAATGGATCTCATTCAACAGCCATTAACTCTCTGTCCCTCTCCCCGACCACTTGTCCAACCTTATAAATATCCTAAACTCCCAGAATTTAAAATGGTGTTTTGGAGCTTTGAAGAATCTTTTGGATTTACCTGTCACCAGCTTTGCTTCTGTTAACTGCTATCAATATAGATTTATCTGCTCTGCTTAGCCAAAATGGTTATTCAAAGCTTTTTTCATTCAAAAACCTTCCCCTGATGAGCCCACCGCTGAGGTGACAGTGAGTGTTATTTATGCATGAATGACACAGAAATCTGCTGAGAATGGCCAAGTGCTGCTGCCTGTGGTTCCCTGTTAACTGCACACAACCAGTGATCGCCCAAACTCCATACCAAAATTGCCAAAATCACGTGTTGAGGACAAATGACTAAAGAAATGTCCTTTTATTATTCAAAATTCTTTCCAAATTAATTGTTTGAAGTGATTTAAGAGAGCTTGCAAGATATAGTACACCTGGAACCCCAATCAGTTAAGAGAACATTCTTTTTCCACCTTAAGGCAGTATGTGTCAGCAAAGTACAGAATTACTTGTGCTACTGAGAGATTGCTGCTTGATGCATTCATTTAACACATAATGCAGCACATGGGCATGATCATAAATTCATTTTACTTGAAAATGGGAAAAAAGCCCTAGAGCTGCACATCTATTCCATGTGACTTGACCAAAGACACACTTGGACTGCATAACTTTAGAGTCCCATTTTGCTGTCTGACCTGTGCTAATAGGACTCTATTAAGTCAGTTGTCTTCTTGAAATCTTTTGACCTCTCCATGATTAGTTATGAGATGATGTAAGTGGCATTGAAGAAATGGGTTATAAGTCACAATCTGACATTATTCCTTGCTAAGAAGCTTCTGCATCGGAAAATAGTTCAAATGAGGCAGCTTCTCTCCTATGGCAGCATTGGAAAAGGCTTGGGCAAATTTCTGCTGAACTTAAACCTAGAGTTAGCATTGTTACTTCACAAACTGTGGATACATCCAATTTTTAGTTTAAAAGCTTCAAATTGACTCATGTAGCCAGAATTATTTTTAAAGAAATAATTTCCTGCTAATTACTTGAAAATATGTGCTAACAATTTAAATTTGTGACTTGTCCTATAGAAAAATTTTTAAATGTTGTGTGTTTCATGATTTCATTGTTTTAAATGTCAAGGATTCTAAAAATCAAACATCTTCTGTGTTGACTGGGATGATCTGGGGAAGAAAATGACAAAAACTAAGCTTTCATTTGCTGATCAAAATGTAGCTTTTTCTGAAGCACTTTTTTCATGTGTTTGTTTATTTTTTTTCTAAAAGCAGTGATTTAGTATTGAACATAGAATATTTCTATTTGCTTTGGAGTGCAAGAATAAGAATCCAGTGGAATGGTTTGTTGATTTACATTAAGATATTGCCACAAACTGTGAATTCAGGGCTTCCAGGGAGTCTGACTTCAAAGAAAAGATTTTCAGAACCATGGCATTAAGAAATTTCTAGCATGATCATGGGGATTTGACAGAAATACTTTCCTTTTTCATATTTCCAGCTAGAAAAACATGGCTAAGCATCATTCCAACTCTTTGTGGAAACAGATGGTTTGTGATAGTGAAAGACTATTTCAGACTGAAATATGCTCACTTTTTTCCTTATCATTCTTATCGTTTTTGCCAACTGTCCTTCATTATAGTAATTTGTGTGCATATTTTCTATAGAGTCTTCTTTCAAAAACATAACCCAGACCTTTAACATTTTCTGTGCTTCTGTGCTGAATCAAATCTAACCTGGGTCAGCAAAGGAAAGGTGCTTGTATTTTCTGTGTGTGCATTTTGCCACCCTGTTCATATCATTTTAAAAATCTAGTTAAATCCATACAGGCTGGTTTCATTTGTGCATTTAACCTCTGCAAAGGTAAGACCAATAAAGATTATATCCAACTGTCACTGTGTTAGATCAAAATCTCAGGCTAAACATATGGTACAGAAAGGTTTGGGTATATAACCCCGGTATCTGGATTTGTGGCGTAGGATTTCTGCTCTTACTTGGTAAAAGATGTGACTGTCAACAGTGCAATTTTCTCAGCTTATGTAGCTGTGAGTCTGGCATGGTGGTATATCAGTAAATATTATAAATAGAAGACCAGGCTTTAGTGTGTACTGTTTCCAAATGTCCACCAGTAACAGTGAATAATTTAGTAATTACACGTCTTTATCCAATATAGAACAATTTCACTAATTCCTACTATCCTTGCAGGATAAATGGTGGATGACAGAAGAAGCCTTTTGGTTGTTTGTTTTCTATAGGATAGTATGGAGATGTAAAGTGCATTTCTAATAAGTTCCTTTTACTAAACCCCTCAACTTCTGGAGAAGAACAACAATGTCAGGATGAGTGGCTAATCAATTTAGTAGGGCAATTCCCATGAGAATAAAAATCTCCCTTGAGTTAGTTATACAAAAAAAATAATTAAAATAAATCTTCCAAGGACACTTTTAAATTTATTTAAATATCCTCCTTTCTTCTACCTGCTTTACCAAAATCCATCACTTTGGCTATAATGACAACGAAATAGAAAAAACTAAGAAACAGATCAGGTAAAAACATGGAAGCAGAAAAAAGACAAAAATAATTTTTTCTCTAAGGATTTTGGTTTTTTTCTTTTTTCTATGCAGGATTTTATCCTGGATTTCTGCTCTCTACTAAGTTACTTGAGCGGGGAGGAATTGAGGGAGAAAGTACTAGAACTCAGTAAGGTACTCAGAAATACAGTATTTCAGAGGAACAAATGGAAAATTCTGATTTCCAAAGGAGTAAAATTTAACATTCATTATATTTACGTGTCATTATAAATAGCAAAATCTTTCCATTACTGATATATGTATGGCTATTCAGGCTGATTTTTATAACAAGGGAAAGCTGTTTAGTCGAGGATAGTTAATCTCACTCACAGATTTTTTTATAGATCACAGGCAGGGGTTTTTTACATAATTCATGTTATTAATGTAGATTCCATCTTCCACTGTGAACTTATACTAAGCTGAGTAACTATTTAGGGATTTTGGAAAGGCAATATTTTCCTGCAGACATCTGACTGTTGTGGAATGAATCATTAAAGCAATTTACTTTAGCAAAAAGAAAAAAAATAAAGACTATTTCTGAAAGAGAAGAAGTTTTCATTCCCATGCTGTTTCAGAATTTATTTGCCTATTATGATTCCATAATAACTTAACTGGTCCCATTCCATTCCTGATTCATCCAATAACTTCTTTGAAAGTTGGAAAGCTAATTGCAAAAGTGATTATTTATAATATCTGAGTGCTTTATTCAGGGGGCCCATTAAAAGCATAAACACTGGGGACAGAGAAAGGTTACAACTGTTTTAATGAAAAGAAACATATGAAAGTTTTATACAAATATCACTCCTATACTTGTCCAGATTTTAAATAAAAACTTCTAAGGGAAATAATGTTTTCCTTTAGAGTATCCAGTATGTTCTATTGTAACCATTGTTCTTTTCTCCCAATATAGCTATTCCACTTTACTTGAAAGTATTGTTGTCAAGATTTTCTTGTGGTATTCCTAAAATCAAATGTTTTCTTAAAGCCATGATGTTCAGTGAAGTAGTGAGAATTTCAGCCTGCACTTAAAAAAAAAAGACAAGGGCCTCAAAACACACTACTTTGTCTTCAAGTGATTTTTGTTTGGTTTGTGGTTTGGCCTTCTGTTTTTAAAGAATCATGGCACTGGTAAATCAATGTGGTTACTGTCTGGGATCAGAATATTTTATATTTGCACTGTTACCAATCTGCTTTTAGATGAATATGACACCTCTGAGGGCCAGCAGGACAAATGACATTCTACACCATCTGCTGTTCCCTTGGACAGACTGGATCATCCAGAAGTATTTTATTTATCACAACCATGATTCATTTGTGAAATGGTGAACTGTTAAAAATGATGGGTTTTACTTTCATATGTTTCATTTTTTTCATGGTGTTTAAAAAGCAAACCAAAACAGCCCTTAGGTTCTCATGCCAATTGTTCACAAAAAGATAGGCAACACTTTTGATTAGTTTTTTGTTGTTAAAATACGATATTTTGTTAAGACAGAAAAGCCTTGCTATTCACTTTCAAACTATTTCAGTTTTAGTTTCACAAAAGATGATTTTGTATGGAAAGATGATTTTTTTGGAGAAAAAAAAAGCAGAAGTCTGTTAAACCCTCCTTTCTTTCTGCATGTTGGTCTTACGGGTTAATGCACAATGACACTGAGGAGAGATGAGACCTCACGTTAATCCATCTGCAACTGACAGACTTTGCATGTGTGCAGAGCCAAAAAGATGGTTTGGAAATCTGAATATTTCATATCCTATGCCCTATGTGCACATTCAGTTCAGACTAACATTTGAAAACATCCTTTGAGACAAGGTCATAAAGATTTAATTTCCAAAGTGTTTTTTTCATACAACTTGGAGTTTTGCAGCTTCTGTGAAGCATTGTTTTCCTTTCAAATATAGAACAAACTGTCGTGAACAGTATCATGAGAGACAGTTTCTATCTTCCATATAGACCCAATCCTGAATATTTTCTATCCCCACTGGAATCAGTTATATTTTGGGGTATTCAGTGACTCTGAGGTATTTTTATAGTGAATTAATATTTTGCTAATAGATACAAACATGCTGGTGCAGTTTACTACATTTTTTTTTTCCTTCAATTTAACTAGCACTCTAATTTTTATATCACTTGCTGTTCTAACCCATGGCATTTCTCTCTTTGTTTGTTTCCCAACCTTTGGACAAGACAGAACCTGAGACATTGTATGAGCCAGTCATTATTTTATTTTGCAGTACCAGGTCTCTGTTGTGCAAATAGATGGGAGTGGAGGGCATGTGAGTACAGTGAGGGAATAGAAACTTCTGTGGATGGGCTGGGGAGGACAAGGATGTTGCCTGAGGACAAAGACAAGGACATCCTTGAAATTGTGAGGCAACCCATCCTTTCACCACATCTCAGTGTTTTATGCTACATCCCTCAGGCTACATCTGAGAAATAGTCAAGACTGTGGCATGTAATGCCAGTATTATCTGAACAAGAATCCACATCTGGAATGTAGATGGCCTCCTGCAGAGTTAGGTAGCTCAGACATCTGTATCAGGATACATCCCAGAGCAAAAACATACCCTTACATAGGGAACAGTGCAGTGTCTTGACCTTGGAAACATTCATTATGGTTGGAGAGGGATTTTTTTAGACAGCGTGTTCCTACCAACCCTAATTTTTAGTTGATGGGTAGGCCAGGGGATAGATTGTGTTTGATGTGGGGAAGAGGAAACCATGGAAAAACTCTCCTCTGAGCTCCTCCTGGGAGACCAGAAATGAATTGCATGTGAGCGATGTTAGTTACTCAATGAATAATTGGAAGGGCTTCAGATACAGCAGTGATGAGAGCACTGTAAGAACCCATGGAGAGTGTAATCATGAAGGTAACAAAAGATGAGGGGGTGTTCAGCTTCAGAGCAACATGCCAACAACATGATATAAGATGTTAAACTGGCTAAAATATCAACAGATCAAACTGAGCGAGGCTGAGACATAATGTCATCCTTCAAACTGCAGATTTGGGACTGAATTTACACTTAAGAGTTTGAGACTCTTCCCACTGAAGTCTGTGGCAAGCTGCCAGCTGACCTCAGTGGGAACAGACTTAGGCCAGAAGCTACTGTGCAAGTAGAATTCACAAAGTGCTGAATCGATGCATTAGAAATAAAACTCACCGTTTCCATGCCAGAGAAAAGGGAGAAGGGGAGGGAGAAACACACAAATATCTAAACCAAAGGATAAAGGTCAACATTCAATCCAGGATGGAGAGTCAGGGGCACCAGGTAGTAGCAGAAGATAAGGTAATAAAAGATGGACTAGAGAAAGAGACTGAAACCAGCATCAACATCTACATCTAAGAGAAGGTTCTGGTTCTCCAGCCAGCCAAGTGGCACAGCAAAGGTGTTCTGGCTGCTGGCAGTGGCAATGTAGTATTGGAGCAGCCCTGCAGAGGAGAAGTTCAATGGAATATTAAACCAATTATACTTATTTCTGTCAGTGTGGGCATGATTGAGAATTAAAAATATCCTGATTTGGTAGAGAACTTTTTACTCTTGTGGGCACTGGGATTAACCACAACAATCAGATGCAAATTCTGAATAAAAGACCTGTCTATCTGAAAGGAAGGATAGAACAATGCAGGTTTGAAAGCAACTATAATACTGAAGAACACACTAGTATAAAAAACAAAGGCATAAGTCCCTTTTTTTTTAAGAAGAAAAAGTGCTAGTGTAAAATAGAGCTCCTGCACTGCTCTCAGCTAATGCTGACCTGCACTTGGGGGAAATCAGCAACGATAGAAACAACCTCAACACTCTGACCAAACAACAAATGACATGCAATGTGATTTGATTGAACAGTTTAAATTAAAATGTCACATTACCGACAACCTATGCTTCTCTGAATGAATGCATTAGGAAATTGTCACAATGGATCTGCCTTGGAACATGGCACAACAAATGGAAATCACCACAGATGGGAATCACCAAGGACACTTGCATTGTTGTTGCTAATTCCAGGCATTAACTTCTCGACTTTGATGTGTGTTTGAGCTCTTCAGCCTATTAGCTTCCATTTCCTACAAATGCCCAAGCATTCCCAACAGCAGATTTTCATGGAAATCTCCCTGGTATGTGTGATCACTGGAGCATGGATCACCCATCACTGGAGCATGTAATGGGGATGCCAGAGCTGGTGGTGATCCACACTGTCCCTGCTGGGACACCAGGATGCCACAAGGTTACCAGCTCTGGCAGCATGACTGTGACAGCTCTATTTACTCCTTTAGGGGGGCCAAAATATTTGGTCTGGGTCTCCTCTTTCATCAGAAGTGGGATAGCATAGAATTTTGCCTACATAAAACCACATGTTCCTACTGAGCTATTTTTATTAGCAACTAAAATTACTAGCTGTTTGTGTTGTTACTTTTGAACTTTGTTTTAGAAGAAAGTTTGTCAGCGTTTTTGGTAAAGAAGATTGAAAAAATATGGTGACTTCAATATAAAAGCAATTAGTTTATAAAGAATGTTTAATTTCTAAGTTCTACACTTACATAAGGTAAGACATGCATGTTAACCTAAGGCATACATAAACCTCACTTTTGTTAACATATACATCTGAAATCAAATGTCTCGGTGACTTGAAAAATAAAAGTTTTTCTTTGAAACCAATGCTTTTATGTTTTTCATGCTTCATTTTCAATACTATTTTTTTTTTTCATTGCTTAGGACAGCACAAATCTGTAATATGCATTAATTAGAAAAATATTTTCAATTTTATTTCTATTTGAATCTAGTTTTGACAAGCAATAGCAGAATCCTCATTAACAGAGTTTGCTCTATGGAGATGAACTAAACTCTACAGGCTTCAAATTTGTCTGACTGGCTTCAATGGACTGAATGGTTTTTTTGCCATTTATCAGTTTTTGTGGGCAAATAGGGGAAAAAAAACCCCATTATTGGCTCTTCTACATTGTGGAAGAGCTAGTGTCAGTTGAAACTGAAGCACATTTCTATAATTATTGGAATATCAAATCTGTCTTTAGAAATCTGAATACAGAAACATGATGGACATTTATAAGAACAGCAGATAACAAGAGGAAGGATCAGAGGCTTAACCAATTGCTCCCTGATTTCAAACTGAGAGCCAGCAGAAATAATCATTTTGGCATCAGACAGGAAAAGTCAAAGGTCAGGATTTAACACCATCACAGAAGGATTCTTCAAAATAAGCCAAGCAGGTGCTTACTAAAGCATGATTACTTGTTGTGTTTAGGGATTCAGAGAAAAGCATGATGTGAATGGGAATGCAAGGTCTCTGTGTAAAAACAGGGAGAACTGTCTTATCTGGAAAATCTTTCCCACAATAATTTTTTACTTGAACAATTCCATAGAAAGTAGATGAGTAGGCTTCTCCTCTTTCCTACTTCTCCTCAGCTAATAAGATTTGCATTTGAAGGATTTTCCTTTTTAAAATGAAATACAAAGCAGTGTCCTACTCTGAATAGTGGATGTGTGGTTGAAAAGGAAATGCAAAATTGCTCAAGTTCCAGCTTGTCAGATCAGAAGCAATGTCTTAGTTTTTGTTCCAGCACAGAGCAGCAAATGTGACTGCAATTGCCAAGGATGTTCTGTGGTGGAACACCAGCAAAACTCTTGGCAGCACTGATATCCCCCAACACAAGAAAGTGCCTGTTTGTGCAGTCCTGTTTCTTATCAGTCAATACATCAGTGCCAAGTTGAATAGAATCTTGGATGAAGTTCCTGGATGTACAGATCTGTGCTTTGGATGCTGGTTTCCACAGAACCTCAGAATCTCAGTTGTTAACTTGAGAATATGAACAAATAGTCACCTTTTGTAAGTCCTCTAAGTATCCACATTCTATTGATAGTTGAAATGTGAGCTTGCTACATCTGCTTAATTCAAAAAACCTGCTATCACATGTTCCTCAACAGTTCCTAACATATTTGTCTGTCAGAACTACTGGGAGAAATGGAACAGAAGGGAGGAAATGAACAGTTCATGCAGTGCAATTCACCTGTGTCTGGTATCAGTTCTCCTTCTGGCTTTTGAATAAAAATAAAGTCGTCCTAGAGATATACCATTGCTTGAGGGTTAGTGGTAATGAGAAAGCAGATCTAGCTCAGGTTAAAAATGGTTGGAGTATTGAGCATCAAATCTGATACTGAAACATTGTTGTTCAGTGATAAAACTTTGCATATTAATTACTTATGCAGTTATCCCTCATTCCACAGGGTGCTTAGAAGGGAGGGGTTGGATTGGAGTAACCTCAGACTGCTTCTGCAGGACAGGATAAACTTTTAAGGTCAGAGTGAAAAGCTTTGCTCAAGCTGTTGATTGTATCTTCAGAGTTCATTTGATTCCCTTCCCTGGCCTTACAACACAAATTAATGTGTATATGTATATGCAAACTGTATAATCAGCTGGAGGTTTCAGAGGCTGAATGTTTTGCCATGTCATTGCTCTTTCAAACTCTAATGCCATCAGAAGCAATAAAACAAATTCCCTGTGCATGTAATAGGAGCAAGATACATACTCAAGATAGCTCAACATGGAGTGCATTGAAAGCCAAGAGATTACAAAGGGAAAAAAGAGACTATAGAGACTATAAATAGAGAGGGAGACTGCTACAGGTAGTATTGACCATGCCATCAACCTTGTCCTCAAACTTTGCATGAATTGCAGTTAGGGATATAAACTTTTACATCCTTGAGATCTCCTTTCTGATTTCTTAGATGCTCATGTGATGTCCATGAGGAGCCCATCCTTCAGCATGTACAAGTTTTCCATTTCTATCTTTTTAATGTTTTTCCCTTATTTTTGCTTCATCTTCTCCCCTCCCCCCATCACCTTACAGAATATTTAGCACATGCTGCAAACCAAGGTTTGAATCTCCAGAAGGACTTGAACACCTGCTGCTTCTGTTGACACTTGCTGGAGGGTTTAAATGTTCTGTTAATAAAGTTCCTAATGGTTTCTAAAATTATCAAATAAAGTAACAACTTCCCATTTGAAGTAAGCAAGGAAGTTTCCTGATCCCTTTCCATGGCTTGCTGTGCTGTCTATTTAAGACATCCAAGTTGGAGCTGCTGGATTCCATTGATGAAATGAGTCATTGGGGTGAGGTATATAATAGCAGAGGAACTGTTTTAACAGAATAGATCAAAAATCCATCTTACCCAGCATCTTGTCTCAATTCAGAATCCTTCAGAAGAAGGTGTTAAACCCACTTAGTGAATGTGATATTATACAAGAGGGGATATTTCTTCCTTATCCCATCTGGTGATCAATTTATACCCTGAGGCTTATGGATTGAATTCAGATTGGAACTATTCAATACTCTCATTTTCAAGATCCAGAAAGAGTATATTTCTAAATGCTGCAACATCTGACTGCCAGACACAGCAAGTCTGTAGTTTCAAGCAAATATCCTGTAGCACTTTGTTAAAAACAAACAAACAAAAAAAAAATCCAAAAAAGAAAAAGTAATCGCAATCAAAATACAAGCAGGCAAACAATAAGAACAAAACATACCATCAAACATCAAAAAATCTAGCCTCAAAGCAGAAATAATATCATGGAGGAAAATAGCCTAATAACCTTTTAATCTAAATTTTTACTAGTTTCTTCAATTATATTTAAAAAGACCCCACATCAGTGCAATTACTCTAAAATATGCTTTTGTTTGAATAATTCCAGGATTAACTTCCAATCACTTGAAGCTGAAGCTCTGAATCATGTTCTTTTAACTAGTGTTGTGACACTGTGAAATTATGCATGTTTCCAGTAGTTGAAAGAAGAATAAAAGTTAAATGTCAATGAAGTTGTTCTACTTATTGGGTGGAACCAGGACATTAAATGTTTGGGGTTTTTTTCCTCATGATTCTAGGGCCAAATATTCAGCAGTCTGCTGTAGTTGAGGGTGCAACCTGCTCTAAGGTCTTCCTTCCTTTGTTCTTTGTCCTTAAGAGTTTCAAAGGAGTGGAAGAATGATTGCGATCTAGTTCCATTCAATTCAGTTCGTGGTTCTCAGGTCCCAACATCACTTTTAAAAAGACTGTTCATTAGTTTATCCAGAAGGATGTGTTCCCAAACTGCACTTCAGTCTTCATTTTTACAAGTTACTGCTAATGCTTTTCCTAAGAGCAGGCTCTAAAACAGTGTCCCAACCCACAGGAAATTCTGACATTTTGGCATTTGTTTTCCCTCTGAATTGTTACATCAATATATCAAACAGTTTGAAACTTTATGTCAAACAAACTGCTGAAATATTTCTGTCCTGATCTTATTAAAATGTTTTAAGGTTGATTGTATTTTAAAGGTTATTTAGCCAGATAAAGCAAGCATTCAGATGTGATCCTCAAAAAAAATTGTTGATAAAATTGTCATGTTCTTATGAAATTTTCAATCTCATGTAATCAGTGTTTTTGCTAGAATTATTCCATTGAACTGTTCCTTCAGAAAAAATAATAATGCCTATCTCTTCTGTAGCTGATCACTGTAGTGTTGGACTGTCAAGCTATGGTGAAAAAGAGTAAATTTATATTGCTATTGTCATGGATGTTCTTACTAAAATACAGATCACTTGAAACTTGACTAATCAATCATAAATCTGAATAGTCACTTCAAGCAATATAGGCAGGACTTGATTATTCTTGCTTAACTGTTTCATAAAGTAGCAATGTTGCTGATATCCAGCGTGGCTTGCAACTAAAAAGTATTCTGCATTTATCTGAATTGTTGAAATGTTAGTCCAAATTCCACTAAAAAAGAAACTGTGTCAAAACATAAAGCCTTTCAGCTAGTTGCAGAAGGTGTTTTTCATTATTTTTCTGCAAGTGACATTTGAAAATTTACTTATTTTTAGGGCTTTTATTCTGTATGGGGTAATGCATTTGCCTCATCCCATTACAACCTCCATGGCATCACTAGAAATTAGGAAAGTATGAAAAGATGAGATTTGTTCTCAAGTCCTACAATTTGGTTTTAATCAACATGGAAAAAGTGTATGTGGTCCCACTGCAATGAAAAAAAGAATGACACAAATGGGAGAACTTTGCCTTCCAGAACTGAGTACCATGAAGGTGGGTGTTTAAAGGAGGCAGAATATTCAGGAGCAATCAGCACAGGGCTAACATAACTTCTGCTGAATGCAAAAGAAGCAGGTTTGACTATAATCTCCTGTGTCCTGTCCAGATAGCAAAGTGCCAAAACTGAAAAACACGGTCTCCGTGTCTCCATATTTCCCCCACCCAAAATTTATCTTCACATTTTAGCAGTGATTTAGAACAAGCCTTCTAAAATTGCAGTGCAATTTCTTGAAGGGGAATAAGTTACAGATGATGTGTTACATACTCAAGCCACGTGGGGTTAAATGATATCCTCCATGGCGCCCACTTATGCCATGTGCAGTTGGTGCTATCTCAAAAACTCAGACTGCTTGCCAGCAGGCATTCCTGGTCATTCAAGTCTGGGCAAAATTGCACGTCAGAGAGAGGGTACATGCTTTGATTTATGTCTGAGATACTCTTATACTCCATTACTCACACCCTTTAGTAGCAAAACACTGCATGAGCACATGTGTTGGAGGACGGAACTCATTTACTGCACAGTCCAAAGGGGAAGCATCAGGTTTTCTGGGCTGATATTTAGTACTTGAAAAATGTAAAATCTTGTGTCAAAGCCAAGAAGCTGGAATGACTGTCAACTGGTGTCATTTTTGCTCCAGCTTTCAGGCCCTTTCTGTAATTAGATATATTTTGTGCAGGATACACTTGATACTCCAAACATGTCACCTCTTTTAAATTAAATACAATGCAGGAGAGAAGACAGAGAGCCTAGGTATTTTGGCCAGCCTTGAAATCAAATGCTTAGTTAAAAGTCTTCCTATTTTTAATTTTTTTTTTTTTTTCATTTGAGAAAGTTGAAAGTCAAATAGCTGATACGTTCCTGGGGACTGCTGAGTCAGTTGGAAAGTTACTGAATTATGTTCTTGAGTCTAGTGGATTAGGAGATGTGGATTAATGGCACCCCAGGATCTTAAAGACTGATTTCCGGCTAATAGTTTATAGCTGTATCTGCTGATTCAGCTTAAAGAAAGTTTCCTGGTTTGAGTCTCAGAGTGAGATACTTAAATATGCATTTTAAATTAATTCAATTAAGAGTCTAATGCTTCCCTGTGACTTTAAACTTGCAGAGTGGGACCTTTAAATTATAAAGCAAAAGGGAGATCAGATCTAATTCCTTTGCTGTCCCAGTGTCTACATTTGTCTTTTAAGTTTGTACCAGTCCGAAGTTGAGTGCTCAAACCTTGCAACTTAAATATTTTTAATAATATTCTGCTTGTAGTATACCTTTATATGTTATATCTGTACTCTACCATAGAGTACATTTTAAAAAAATTAAAAAGTAAGCTCAGTCATTTCTGGAGAAGATCTTTGATGCTTAACATGAGTTATTGACTCCTATGAAATCTATAAAGCACTGCTGTATTCATTTGCTTTCTGAAACTTCTCTGGACACAGCAAAGCTTTAGGTATATATAGCTTCTAACTGAGCTAGCAGTGGAACAGAGGCAGAGAAAAACTGAGATTAAATTTACTATAAATCCAATTGTGAATCAAAGACAAAAGCAGAGCTAGTAAAGTGTTGGAGACAAAATCCATGAAATAAGGAGAGTTTACACCACTTCAAAACCTGACCCCTAATCTACTTCATTAAATAGTGCACAGTTTGGTGCCTTTGGTCTCACATTACAATCACATTTTTCTTCCTATCTAATTTGCCATTATGACTAATTCTTAGTGCTTCTGTTATGGATGTTAACTATTTATTAAGCATAAATAGATCTTAAGTGAACTCCAGGAAGGGGCTGTTGAAACTCACTTTTAGTGTAGTGAAGTGGTATTTTCTTTCTTGCTTGCTTTCCTGGGTTATTTCACTTTTTCAAATAGTTTGACTGTATCTATCTCTCTATCTCTCTATCTCTCTATCTCTCTATCTATCTATCTATCTATCTATCTGTCTGTGTAATCTGAATGAGGGTTCATTACATGATGCTTAATCTTTTCATTTCTGAAATAAATAAGAAAGAAAAAAGAGGAAGGAGAAGAGAGAAAGCATCATGTTACAGTGGTCATTCAGGCTTCCTACTAGATTACTTAGAAGTAAATATACAAACTAAGTCTTCTTTATGCTTTAAATACCTATGAAAAATATTATAACTGCCACAGTAGTCGTAAAATTCTTTTGTCAGTACGTGGGACGTGTGGGGAAAGACAATGAAAAAGGTGAGAGAGAGCTGCAGAGAAAGACTGAGACATAGTTCTTACTTTTTAATAAGCCTCACAAATCACTTAATATCCTTTAAACAATGGTCACACCTTGGACTCCCGTTGAGCCCCCTCCCCACTGGCACTGCCAGTGCGACACCTCCTATCCCTTTATTAACCCCACATTTTACGATCTGTTAGTCAGGGACACACAGTTGCCTCACAGGCCATAACCACACCACCTGCCCAAGCATCTGAAAACAAAAGTATCTGAGTGCAGAACAGGACCTGTACTGCCTGCAGTGGGGATCCCAGTATCCTGGAGCAGCCAGCAGAGCAGGAATAGCCTCAGCTGCTCAAGTGGTGCACACTTGTGGTTGGCTGGCACGGGGCTTGGAGGAAGAGTGAGCACCCCTGGGTTCAAACAGTTGCAAATTATCTAAGGGGAATTGGGGTGTGAATTTGTTACGTGATCGTGTAATGGAAGAGCCTCTCATGATACAAATGTGCAAGCCACAGGGTCAGGGTTGTGAATGCTAAGCCCAAATCCCTGTTTGATGGAGCAGTACTGTAGCTTTTGGCTCAGTAAAAATAAACTGTGAAAGTTCAAATGAGTCCTCTTATTTAAAGCTTAGGCGAGATAGCTTTGATATCCTGAATATTCTAGCCACCAACCAGTTCTGCAAAGGAATATGTTCTAGCTTTGAATGCCTCTGTCCCACCTCTCCTTCCTCAGATACTCCAGCTATTGATGAGATGTTGAATGAATTGCTAGAAGTTACAGGAAATAGCTTCTTGGCAGCCACCATACGTTGGAAAAAACCTATCTGCTGTCC
>VXBB01019590.1:144009-179723 GCA_013399915.1 Illadopsis cleaveri | reverse complement strand
TTTTTTCTTCTTTTTACAATGTCCAAGCTACTCACATAGAATGTTTTACAATGGTGATCAAATCTGATGCCCAGAAAAAGCTGTGGGAATTGAGGCCCATGAAATCTTGTTTCAACTGCTTTTATATTTGCTGTCAGAGATGGATATCATTCTCAAAAGGAGAAGGGCGTTACTTTGGCTCCTGGTGTATTACTGATCCCTCCCTTGTGTTCTTGCCTCAGGAGGAGCAGGAATAATTGTACAGCTTAGCTCTCAACCAGTGATCAGTAAAACCATTTATTGGTCACTCCTCTATAGGCAGTAACAGCACACTTTGGGAGCCTGTTAAAGTAGGACTTTCCCAAACTGGAAAAAAGGGCAGTTATCTGCCCCAAGACTCTTATTATTGCACTTTTTAATAATTAAATAGGTTGTTGGAGCTTTCAATCACTATCCTCTAGCACTTTGCTTGGACTCCAGATGGTGGAAGTAAAGGTAATAATTCAACAGTTTCAAGGAAGGAATGAGGCATTTGGCTGGTAGCAGATCTATCTGCTATGGACAGCTCAAGTGTTCACCAGCAACTTGCAGCCAGCACTTGAAATTAGGTAAGAGGGTAAATACCTAAAAGCAGGAGATGCAAGAGCTCTTTGCATTATTCAGGGCTTGTGACACATGCTGAGTACTTTTTTTCTCTAAAAGTAGGCCACTGAAATCATGAGGTCTATTACTGGAGCATAGTATTACTTCTTGTGAAGAAGAGTCTGACTCATATGGTTGAATTTTTGATTGCTTACAATAAAAAGAAATTATCCAAGTTCTCTGATCATTCTATTTCAAAGCCCTATATTCCATAAAGAGGATTAGCAATGTTTTTTTACGTTCAATTAAATATTTTAGTGTGTTATATTTTTTTCTTACAGGGATGTTCCTCTTCTACACTGGCTGCACACAACTTTTGCTTAGTTTTCTTTTTTTGAGTTGGCATTGGATATCTTTTCTAATTCTCATCAAAAAGCTGTAGAACTGTTTTAAAAGCAATTTGTTTAAAGTATACCATAGAAATATACTGCAATATAGCTGTGATTGCACAACCTGAGTCTATCACACATATTCTGCTGACAGAAACTCCCAAGGAAGGTTTTGTTGTAGAAATGCAATAGTTAAGCCACCTCTGAGTTTGTGGGCTTTTCTAGCAAACTCACTGAGAACTAGGTCTTGGAACCTGGGAATGTTTACATTTAAAGAAAGCGCTGTGGTCACTGTCAACAAAACTTAGAGCAGCAGTCACTGTGTGTAGCAGCACAAAGGAAGCAGCCAGATAACCCTGAAACACACTGCCTAGCCCAGATGGGTGGTCTTGTAGGTTGTCACTTGGTTTGCCCTTTCTGTTTACATCGCTTGGTTATTTTTTCCATTAGAGAAGACCTTCAGATGCGGGGCTGATTGGTGTGTTTTCTTAGCTTGGTGCACATTTATCATGTTCTAAATATTGATTCTGCAGCTAGGGTCCTGTGTCACTGAAATGCTGGTTACTCACAGAATCAATAAGGGATATTTTTGTTACTAGGCTGAGAGGATTTGGATGTCTTTGACAAGCCTTTAAGTTTCACTGCTGTGGCCATCACTATGTGAGACAAATTTTCGTGTGAAGGACCTAGTTTGTAAGATAGTTGCACACTCAAACTGAACGTGCTCTGCACAGAGTTGAGGGAGAAACGCCTTCTTTGCCCCTCAATCTGAAATCTCTTTCATCTGTTTTATGCTACTGCAGATTTCATGGAGGCTTTGGGAAGCAAAGGGACTACAGCTCACATCCTACAGCGGAGAGCAACCTAGGACAACACACACACACACACACACACACACTTTCACTCATCTAACATTACATTTAGGAAAGATTGCTTCCAGCTTGAACCCCCAAATGTTTCCATTGGGAGACAGCAGATACTCCATTTGTGTAGCATGAGAACTTGGTGTATTTGCAACCACTGTCTAAGGAGATAAAATACAAGCTGAAGGTCCAAATGGGTCTTGGATATACTTACAGAATAAACACTGAACTATATGTCTGCAAAAAGCAGCAAAACTTCACTGTACTGGAAGAGAAATCAGGCAAGGAAAATACAACAAGTCTGTGTGTCAATTCTATAGGGGATGTTGCCTGGTAGACTACATTTCACTTAAAAATAGAATACCAGTGCAGATAAATGTAAAGACAAAATTTTACCTCTAAAAAACATTTTCACATGAATAAGCTGAGAGAGTTGGTCTTGTTAAACTGCAGAATAAATAAAAAGGAAACCTACCTTTTAGGTACTTTAAGGTTCAGCTTTTACTATTTTCAGCTGAAATATCTGGCTGTTGATTGAGGCACAGGCTCATTGTGAGTACCGGGGCAAGTAGGGGACCAGGTAGTATTGCTGGACTTCCCAAGTGCAAAGATGTCACTTACCAGAGTGCAGGGAGGGAACAGAAATTTTCAAACTGGTCTTAACAGTTAAAATTTATGTTTGTGTGTGAAAAGTTAATTCCTTTTATTAAAAAATTTGCAAACTTTTCAGCCAGTGATCACCATTTTTTTCCTCAAATCCAGTGGCAAAAATTCTCATTAAATGAAAAATCATTTCATGTTGAAAGATTTTCCTATTGAACATACCACATTTGATAAAATTTGGTCTTTCTTGATATGTGTAAATAAAAATATATATAAAGAACTTCAGATTTTCAAAAATTAAAAAAAACCCCCAGTTTTCTGAAAGGAAAAATTCACATGAGGGAATCTGATATCAAATAAGGGCCTACAACCAAGGTTTAGAAAAAGGCAGAAAGAAAGGATGCAGACAAGCTTTTTGTTAGAGTTCAAATGCTGGACTGGAGCCTCAGTTTGGGTGTTTTGTCTGAATCAGTTCACTTGTCACTAACTCATTTCCGCATAGTGAAAAAATGAATACATTTGCTTTTGAGTCCTGGTATGGTCAATATATGATCATTCTTGTTGATAAATGGACTCTTAAAACTGAAGTGAAGAAGTTATAAGTAAGAGCTGAGTGTTTAAGAATTCAAATAAATAATTTGTCAGGAAACTGTAACCATCTGTCAGTTCCCTGCACTGTTAGGCTTTTCCTTCTTTTTTCCCAGACCACTAGAGAAGATGGCCAAACTGCCTAAATCAAATAAGGAACATACCTTTTAGGCTTTTGATCAAAACAAGTGAGAAGATGATCAGTCTCATAAAGGAAAAAAAAATTTAGATCATGAAAGGATTACTTAGATTGTCAAAATGAATCACACATTTACAGTACAAAATGGAAGCCAAAAGCACATTCCTGAGTTATTCTATGTCAACAGCCATTTTAGCTGGCATGAAACTTATTCCCTATTTCTATTTCACAATCTGTTTGAAAGAACTAAGGCCAACATGGAAATGATAGGTGTTTGATATGAAACAGTTATTTGAAAATACTGGTATCTTGTTAAAAATATCCTGACTTTGCAAGGTGTAAAGTTGCATGAGAAACCACTCAGTCTCTGGCTCCTCAAGAATTTAGATGCCATGTGCTGCTGGGAAACTGCATGTACCCCTGACAGGTTGGGGCTGATTCTCCACCTTCTTAGAATCACAAAATCATTAAGCTTGCAAAGCACCTCTAAGAACATTGAGCACAACCATTAACCCAGCACTGCCAAGTTCACCACTGAATCATTTCTCCAAGTACCACATCTACGTATTTTTTAAACACTTCCAGGGAGGGTGATCACTCCCTGGCCAGTCTGCTCCAATGACCACCTTTTCTGTGGGTAAATTTTTCCTAATATCCACTCTAAACCTCCTGTAGAGCTGCCTGAGGCAATTTCCTCTCGTCCTATCAGGTTTTACCTGGGAGAAAAGACCTATCCCTTTTTTTTAACTCACAGAAATGCTAAAAAACAATCCATGATGTAAATAACCAGTGTAGACCAGCTCAGCTTTATTGGTGTNAGGGACTAATTCATCTACTTCATCTATTTGGAGAAGGAATCAGGGAATTCTATGCTTAGGGAATGCCTTAGGTTTTCTTAAGCCTTACACTGAATACACTGCATGATGATTCAGTGAACAGGGAATCAATCCTTGCCTGTAGGCCATTCACTCATCTAAGGAAAAGGCTGCTGATTACAGTCAGTCACTGTTACAGTCTTGAATAAAAATGGTGGTTGATCTATTATTTTTCTGCTTTCATGGTTTCTTCTTTTTTTTCCAGTGAGATCCACAAAATTGCCTATATACTGGGTATTTCCCCAGCAATATATGATGGCTGGCCAACTAAAAAAGTCAGAGTTGCCAGAGACAAGATAGCAATTACAGACTTTGTGTGGTCTCCTCTGCTTGGCACATACTCACACTCCCTAAAGACATGAAGCAGCTATTTGTAATACTGCCGACTTCTAGTACTCTACAATCTTTACCATCCTCAATGTAAGCATGAAATGTTCTTAGATTTTCAGCATTTTGATATCTTTTTATATAATATAATGAATTTTACCGTAATTTTTCAAGGTATAGATAAATGTGTTGTCTGATTTTTGAGTCTTTGATGTTTATGATCAAGAAGGAGGGAAAATTATCTCTTCCTCCTTTTTCTCTATTTCCTTCTCAGTGAAAAGTGAGTTAATTGCATACCTCTGGTTTAAGAGCAGCCAAACTAACTGACCAACAAATGTAATGAGAAATGAAATGAAATCACAAGAACTGGAAAGACTGTTTTTCGCAATACAACAAATCCATATTAAGAAATGAAAAGAATTATCCAAGAACTTTTCTGAAAGCTTTGCTTTGCTGTGAACAACTTGAATATGCTAATGTAAATTATGTGCAGAACTTCCTTGTGACCCATCTGTTAGAATACTCTCAGCACAGTCTTAATGTTCATTAGGAAGCCATAAATAGAAAGAATAGTGCAGAGCCAGGTATTTAGCTTGGAGCATTTTTAGTAAAATATTTATTCTAATTGTCTCCCCTAGCTTGTTGAAATGAGATAGGTGTTTGAAGATACAGGTATAATGTATTGTGGAGCCTCTGCCAGTTAGACCATTAACATCTTCAAAAGCATAGTCTGGGATAATGCATGGCTCAAGGACCAGTCTAACTAAAATGGAGAAAATTTTTAAGTTGGCGTCTTGACTGCCCGTGATTTTACTTAGAAGTATTTCAATGCTGAGGCAAGAGGTTTGCTTTATCCTCTCTGAGCTTCAGGGCATCACATCAGAGAAAATCACCCCATACCTATTTAATTTGCATTCTAACTCTGAGATCATTGTATATGGACACCTTTTGATCCTATAAATAATGACTTCACTTTCAAATGTGCCATTTCCAAACATTGACACAACCATTATTTTTCATGATCTGCTATTGTGATGAAATATTGTCCAGTGCTGGCCTAAATCCCATGGATAGGAAAATATTATAAATTTCTAGGCTGGCTAAAAAAATAAATATAGGAAAAGAGAAATAGTTTGTGGAAATCTATGTGGAATGAGTCCAAGTTCTTTTACCAGGCAATACTTAAACAGCTGAAAATATGGCAAAATATGAGATACAGAAGATTTTACTATATAATATCCATCAGGTACTTGCCTTATGTAGCAGGTTGTGTAACTCCATTGAAAGGATCTTGATTGTCCTATGAGAGCACATTTCAGAAACATTTATGGATTTTAAGGAAAAACAAGTTATTTAGTTAGCAAACAGATGTATTGATTGAGATAAAAATTCTTGACTCTGCCTCAAGCTTCATGTGCAGTCTAGGGAAAATTCAGAAAATAATGTTACTGTTCTTGGGGTTTTTTTCTCTTAAAATCGTGACCTGCCCATGGCTGTAGCTGCATAAACACCTCAGCATTGTACTTGGCAACCAAGTGTGGAAGTGCTGGTGTCTCTGAGATCTAGCCAAGCTCTCCTGTCCTCACAGGATAGAAAATTAATCCAGGGTCATGGACATGCTTAATGGCTGCAGTGGTGCAGTCTCTAGATTTCAGTTTTCAACATTTAAATAAAATGCCCTGTCCTTTCATTTTCCTGTTATATTTTGTTTTGACTTTTCTTCAGATTAGATGTTCTGATTGCTTTGCAAAGGGCTTTTGGTACCTTTCTTACTTAAATGTTACTGCTAAAATTCTACACATTACTAAAAATTGGTGTAAAATCAGTTCAGGGACAAGTTAAATATAGTAGATTTTCTACAGCTATGACTATTGAAAAACAGTACAAAAGGTGTCTGCTGAACTACTCAAAAAACCCTCTGCAAACCATGGCTACGTAGACAGCTATGTGCTAGTAATTCTGAATTGTGCATCCTTTTCTCTATCATTTTGTTATCATGTCTAAAAAGTGTGGGTTTATAAGAGTATAGCAAGATTCCAGTGCATTGACATGGAAAAACATCATAATTTCTGTTTCCTTTTAGTATGCAGGTGATGTCTGCCTCCATTTTCAGAAGCTAAGTTCCATAACCCAAGAAAGTCAATATTTGTTTGAAGCACAACACCAGGCTTTGCTTAGAAACCTGCTATCCTGGACACACAGAGAATTCTGTTCTCTGACCATACTGATCACATATTTGGGACCTGCCTCATGAGGTTTTCATGAACACATACAAACCAATAGTTGATTTGTTGATTTGATTAATTATTATAATTTTCATTGACTATTAATTGGATATAAGGTACCCGTGAATGTTTGTACTTTTCCAAAGTAAAGACTATAATCTCTGGAGGAAAAAAGGCAAGTAGAGACTGAGGAAATGTCCAAAGGAACACGGGAAAACTCCCTAATGATAGAAGAGATATGTTGTAGCAAGAGATGCTGCTTCATCTCAGAGCATTCTTCCTAGCTACAGGACACTTCTTTGGGGTTCATGTCCTTCTGCTCTCTGGAAATTTCCTAATCCCTGTCTGCCCCCCAGCACGAGAATATCACTGAAAGATGATTAGCAAGGTGTGGACTAGGAAGTGGAGCTGGGCAGGAGGAGGCAGTGGATGTGCCTCACTGCTGAGTGGGTCTGGCCCAGGCAGGAGCAGTCTGGGAGAGAAGATGTGTGTGCTGCTCACCCCCTGAGAGAGCACGGCTGCAGGCCTCATCACTTTTGGAACAAAGCAGTGAAATTCCCCCGTTTAATTTATGGCTTGTCTATTCTACAGGCCACACTGGAGAGGAGGATTAGCCCAAGGTGGCTGTAAAGGAACTAATTCATGCATGAGACAGCATGGCCACAGCAGGATGCAACTCAGAGGTATGAGCTTTGCTTCTCAGGAGTGCATAACAGCCTCCAGCTTGTTTAAAACCCAGTTTGGGGCTCTCTAAATTATTCTTCAGAAAGAGCATATTTTCTTTTTTTCTTGAGTTTTTATTCAAGCAAACATAAAAAAAAAAGAAAAAAAGAAAAGAAAAAAGCCAAACAAATGAATCAAACCATGTTCTTTAGACTGGAAAGACAGGAAATAAGAAGGAGAGATTTATGGGTTTTAATTTTTAAATCTTGGGTGGTGCTCAAAACCTGCACTGATGGGACCATACTAGTAGCTAGATAGAGACAGTAAATAGCAGGAGAATCAATGGTAAATCTCATTCATGTTTTTATTGGGTGAAATCCTGAGTTTATATAGCTGAATTACATGCCAAAAAATTCAAAGTTGTGTGTCCAGAAATAAGTACCTATATCCATGTGGGAATCAGTGAGAACTGTGAATTCTCAGTACCTCTGAAAATTGCTTTCACATAGATACAATTTATAGGGCTACCTTCAGACATCAAGCTTTGAAAAAAATTGGCCAGGATTCCTACCTATTTATTGTTTCCTGGGCCAAAAAGAGTGATGAAAGTAGCTGGGTTTTTCTATTATTATTTCCATATGCATTATATTTATAAGAATATTTATGCAAGGAATGTTACAGAAATTCCATGCTTTGTTTCCTTTGTGAAAGATACCTTCCTCATAAGAAACACATTATGCTTGGTCAAATATTTCTCTCTATGGGAGGATTAGATCCACAGTACTGCAGGGTTCTCATTTATCAGAAGCACTTACTTTATCACCTGGCTTTTATTAAAAAAAAAAAAAAAGAGAGAGAGATCTATTCTGTTTGGACAGCCACTGTACACTGGATTTAGGAGATTAAGGTTTACTCTAGAAAAGTGTTATTGTGAGATATGATAGGAATAGCATGACATCATTTCTGGCAATACAGTATCAGTGAGTGAAAGGGAAAAAACCTAACATGCAGACAGCTTTCTGATAAGAGGCAAGAGTTCCATACTCTTTTCAAATTTACTGTGTTTTAACATTGTGTATGTTATATACCAGTCTAGAAATGAGAATAGACAAAACAGCAATAAATTCTTCTGGTGGCATTATTTGAAAATATATTGAAGTTTCTAATTGTGAGAGAAAGTGGAATTTAGGGGAGATTAATGAGGAGCCAGTGGGTTTGGTTATGTTTTCTTACCAGAAAAATAAGGATTTTCAACTTTTACTTTAAACCTTTGTATAGAGACAGTACTTTGGATTTTAAAGCAACATCTACTATATGTCTTTTTTGACAAGCTGCATGACCTTTTAATAACTTGCATGATGTAATGGGAAGACATATTTACTCAAAAATTATAATTCATCATAATAACAGAATTCTTCCCCAAAAGAGGACAAACTTTTATTACATCATTTTGGTTATTGCACTCAATAGGTCAATTTGTATGAAATAAATAAATATGAATGGCCTATAAAAAAAGTGTATTTAGTTGTACAAGATTTTATTCCAGGTAACAGAATTTTGGTTTATTTGCTTTTGTCTTTGTGATTCAATTTTTCGAACACATTTTTCCCTACTTTTAAAACTATCTAGAATCACTTCAGAAACATGTGTCAGAATATTATCTGGTTTATCAATAGTAAATTCCCTGCCAGATCTGGTTTTTTATATTCTCTGGATTCAAGGTGAATAGAAAAGTATCATAAACTTTTCTATTGTAATGTTATTGCATGGTCTTAGAAACAGGAACGGTGAGTGCATATAAGGGAAATAAATATATATAGTTTTTCCTGAGCTTTTGGACTGGACATTTACCAAAATTTAAATAGTTGAGAGGTATTATTGGTTCTAATGCTGGTGGCTCAGAGATGTAGAGGGCAGACAAAGAGATACTCTACACCAGAAAATCTTTAGCAAAAAGTTTATGTATGAGACTTAATGTCTTCAAATTCAAACACAGACTATTTTTGTCAATTTAATAATTTCAATGTCCTAATTACTAGGTCACATTGCTGAGTAACAACACCCAGTTTTTGATGAATTTGTGTTATGTTCATAGATTTTGGTACTAAATTTAGATTTATGAGTCTTTAGTGTACCCTCTAAATAAACCTTTTTTAATTGTAATACATTCTTTGCCATTTTTGAGCTTAACAGCAGCCATGTAGATGCCTCTGAGGTTTAAATATTCTTTACATGAAAGAAGTTATAGATATAACTCCATATTTGCAGTTCAGTTGAAACTTATTAATTATTTCATTTCTGTAACAAGTTATTCTCAAAATCAAATATTAAAATTTATATCTCAAAATTAAATGTGTCGTATGGTCTATTTATCATTTTATTCACCCTGTATTTTAACAATCTTTGACAACTTCCTTGCATTCCTAGGATTAGTTTATATATTGCTTTGTCTTATGTTAATATTTGCAATCCTTTCTGTTATGTCAATTAACTGCCAGGACATCCATCTAGACACAGTGTACTAAAGTATAATAAAGAAAAGAAAAATACTTCAAGATGCTAACAAATTATAACCATGCCCAGATATAAACCAGATGTATGAGTGATAAACACAGAGATACAAAATTGTCACCACCCTTCAAAATCACAATTTTAAATGTCTCCACCTTTGACCTGTGGCAATAAGCTTTTCTGGGGCATGAGATGGAAATCTATCCTTGCATTTTCTTGTGTTGAATTTTTGAAAACTTTTTGTTGTTTCCTTTCTTTTTCCTTTGTTTCTTCCTTAATAGGCTGCATCTCAGACATCCCTAAAAACAACCTAACAAGCATGGGGAAAAAGAGATGGCTAGTGGAGCTGTGGTTGCCTGTTAGCAGTGCTCAATGCAAACATGTGCTTTGTGTTAGGAAATGGAGAAATGCTCTCACTACTACACAGCCTTCTTCCTTCACTCACTACCTCACAGCTGTGTTTAGTGCTGGAGAATAAATGTGCTGATATAAACCAAGAGCACACATAGGCCAAATGCATTTTGCCCATGCTGTGTAGTAACAGCACAGTGCCTGAACAGACCTCCAACTGACTAATTTCTAAAGAAACTTTTGTCACCTTTGATCTGGGAATCATGGAAGTACATTGACTTTTCTTATCAATTTCAAGACAGTATATATAATTTTAGAAAAGATTATTTTTTCTTTTTAATGTCTCTGAGGCAGTTTTTGTGAAACGTGAAGTCAGTATCATCCGTATTTCAGGGATTTTTTAATAACTGATAAATGAAAGAAGATTCTCTAAATCAAGACTGGTTCATGCTTTGATTTCCTTTTACTTCGAAGATTCATTTCAGTACAGTGGCATTCAACCTGTACCTGGTGTGCCCCTGGTGCTCCAAGGAGAACTTATAAGGGCTTAGAAAAGGTGACTAAGGAGAGCAAAACCAGTTCTCAAAGGGCTTCTCTTCATACTTCAGCTGTGGTTACTGGGGGTTGAGTCAAAAAGGATGTCAAAGCTTTAGTTCAATGGTAGCCAGGAGCCTTCAGGTTTCTGTTGAGCAGGATGGAGACTCAGACTGACCTTCTGAGCCTTTAGGCTGTGAGACTTGGCTGTGCTTCACATGACCTTGGACCAAATTTCAAGCGTCACAGTTCATACATCTATAAGGAAATCATGAAATGGACTCATCCAATATAGGTTTTCTCAAAAGTGAGAAAACAATAAAAGCTTTTATTTTCCTATCAGAGTTTAGTAATGGGATAGTCTGGTTGTACTTTTGAATGCATCTGTGAAGGATCAGCATCAATATAAAAGCTGGGAAGAATAAAAAAAGAACAAAAAATATAATCAAAACAAAAAACCCTGCTGTGAACTGAAGACAATATGATTAAAGATGTGTCATTCATGCAGTAAATAAATAGAGCACAATATAATTCTCTGAAGAAAAAAAAGCAGTGCACAATTTTCCTTGAAAAAATTAGTCTCGGTTCAACTTTTTCTTGCTGGAAGAAGTCAAACTAAATCCCAAATTGTGCTTTGAATTATGGAGAAAATCAGTAAATTTAAGTCTCAGTCTAACAGTGAGTATGTTTCATATGCAATGCAAATAAAAAAAAGAAACCATTGATAATATCCAGGGAAAATTGCTACGTACTAGCCAAACATGTCATTAGCCAGTCACATTTAAAGGAAGTAACTAATTTTGGACAGGAGGTACTGAAAGGCCAGGAGGGAATCCTCTTTCTTATTCCTGGTATCATATAGGAGCATTTATATTTAGAACCTAAATCCATGAGAGGCAAAGGGAGCATTTCAGATTCATGACTCACCTTAGCATTTCTTATTTAAATACCCACTGCTCTGCAGGCATTGTACCCTGTTTTATTTACCAGCAGAGACATCACCATAGTGCCTGGTGCCTCGAAGTCTGGATGGAGTTAGATTCAAGCTGGAGCTCCTGAACTGAATCTAGATGCTGTCAGCATCAAGAGGCTGCCAACACAGGCATTGCATATCAAAGACAGAATTAGCTGTCATTTAAAAAATCAGCAAAAACGCCACAATTTTTAATCCTTTATAGGATGGCTGTACCGTTTCACCCAGTGCAGGCTGCACATATCTATTGTTCCAAGGATATTATGTAAACTGCCAAAGTCCCCATAACACCAGGGATAGTTAAACGTGTAAACAGAAATAATTCTATATTTAAACATTATAGTTCTTCTGGTTGTTAAACTATCATTAGAACAGGATGGAAGCTGGTTTACAAGCTTCACTGTTGTATTTCTACACTGTGGGTGGTAGAAGCCAAGCCATGTTAAGACAATAAAATTTCTTTGTCAAATATACTGTAGATGACTGTTTATACATAGCAAGATTTGCCTCTCACCTCCTGAACCTTCAGGATAGAGCATGGGTGAAATGGATATGTTGTTTTTAGTTGTTGTAGCAGCCTGGAAAGTTAGAACTTGAATCTGCTGACATGACTGTGGTTATTTGCCAGTTCTTTCCCTCTGTTGGAGAATTACCCCTACTTTCTGCCTGACTACAGAAGACACACTGGAAGATGTCTCTTTTAATGCTGAAGAATGAAAACATAAAAAGTTTGAGCCTACATAGACATACAGGTGCTCTAATCTCTAAAAACAGTACCAGTTATCGAGGAAATCAACTCTTGTGTAAAAGAAGTTAGAAACCCACTGAAAATACTCAGTGGGATGACAGCATTTAGCACAATTCTGTTGTCCCCAAATAGAAGTGGTATTTACCACATCAGCCATCCTTCAATGGAAAGCAATATGGATTAATATATATTGACAAAATTTTATCCTATTAGTAGGGTATTAGGTCTAAAATCCAACAAAATTTCAGCTGTCATAAATCAATGCTTAGTAGGCTGAAACCCTTGGAAGAAGTGGGGTCCTAAATCTGCAGAATGTTCAATCATTTTATCATAATTTAAAACAGTTGTTTTTTAATGAGATTCAAACCAATACCCTTGTGGATTTGGGCCAAACAACCTTCACAGTGAGTTGCAGCAGCAGAATCTCAAGTTCACAAAGGTGTTCCTTCCACTTGGCTGTGCCATCCTTGCAGAGTTGCCTTTTAAGACCATTCATGGAAAGAGAAAAATCAAATTTGCCCACAGCATCAAAGTTGTGTGCCTTGTACTCTTGATTCCTACTCTCTTGGTCATGCAGCCTAACAGGATATGGGAAATAGGAGCTGGGAAATTTCTCCCAAGGAAAGAGGATGGCAATTAAGTTTTGAAAGTGCAGGCCAGGATGTTTATTTTATAACATGTTATCTACCCACCACTTTACTCCATAATAGCTTGGTGTTCAGTGTCTTTATCCAGCCCTGAGACAAGGGTCTGATGCCCTCCTGACCAAATCCGTGCAAAATGTGCTGATGTTTAAGGGTTGCTCTGAATAGGGATATTCTGCAGGGCCCCATTCTGGGTGGAGTATTCTGCAGTAAGGACTATGGGATTTGTGATGTCAGAAGAACAGCTAAGAGGTCACTGACATAGGAAAAAGCAGTCCTGGGCAGTTGCTTCTACTCAAACATTTATCTCTGCTCTTTTCTTCCCCTCAAATCCCCTCAATCCTTGATAACTGTGTAATGTAAAATAGCAGTAATAATTAGTTTTAAAGCATTTGGGGACATTATGGTATTTCTGGGCTAGCTGATGGATTCAATGGACATATGTGGAAGTTCTCTTTTTTGAGTTTTTTTTAAATTGAAAAACAAGAAATAGAGTTGTATTTTAATTAATGTTTTGGGAAAACTGGCAATAAATCGCATTTATTTGTCTTATAGGCATAATTCTGCTTGCTTGACATGAACAGTATTATTCAGACAGACTTGTGTTTAAAACAGTGTTTGCAGTACAGTGCATTTCATTTCAGTGCTTCTTTATTTTTGATAGATTTAAATATAAAACTGACATAATTCAAATTTAGACCTTAACCTAGCAAATTCAGTCCTTGAAAGGCTTTTATGATCTATTCAAGCCTACTTACAAAAGGCAAATATCTATTCCACTTCTTTATCGAAGATAACCATATATAAATACCACCATTAAATAAAATTATAAAAAAAAGAAAGAAGAACTAGATTTTGAAGAAAGCATATCATCTCCTTTTCTAAAACCTATATTGGAAGACACACATAGTCACTGAATCAAGACACAGTGTCTTTCAAACAAATATTTCATATCTGGTTTTGATGAAATCTTTTGAAAAAGTAATTTTTCTGAAAAATCAACTTATTTCTCGCATGAAGTATGAAATCAGGTCAGGGCTTACTGAAGTGAAACATAAATTAGGGTATTTATGAGCTGATGTATGCAATTAAATGAAGCTTTTTATCTGTTTTCAGCTTTGTCATGATGTATTTTCAGTTGCATCAAATTTATGACCCGATCATATGTCAACAGTTCAGTATTGTCATTTCTATTTATGGCATTCATTATCTCAAAAAGTTCAACATGTGTAGGATCAGATTGCTCTCATTTTAACACTGCATTGTTAAGACTTTTAAACAGAGTTGAAAGAAAATTACATCATATTCAATCTTTGAATGATCTTCGTAGTCATTTCCATCTTAACTTTCTGAATAATTTATTCATTGCATCTAGTCAGTCTTATCCCATGCACAATAGCAAGTTTTAGTTGTTGAAAACATTCCCAGGTTTTCAGCTATTGATATGTAGATGTCTGTTTAGACAGGTGAAAATCCTCAACATTTGCACTCCTTTGAAACTGATTTTTGTGTCATTAATTTTTTATTTGGTTGGTTGAGGTAATTTTTTTTCAGATATTTTTTTTTTTTTTTTGGGAGGAGGTGTTGGAAGAGGTATTCTGAATGATTTTATAAAAGAAAAGGAGAATGAAAAGGTGGTTATCAAATGACCTACCTACCTATCTGGTTGATCTCAGCATAAGCTGACTCTGCAGTGTACAAAGGAAAGTGTACTAGCAGTGTACTAGCTGGAAGAATATATTTATTTTTACTGTTCCATTAACTTGTAGTAAATCTAACACATCTCAAAATTAACTTCAAGAGGGTTGCAGGCCTGCAGTCTCTGTGAGGAGAAGATGGGGTTGTCCTGCAGCAGTCACTTGGTCCCAGTCAGCTCCAATGGACCCAGCAGAGCACAGTTGAGCCCCTTGGTCAAACAGGGAAAACATATTTTAAAAAAATAAAAATAATAAAAAAAAACCAAAACAAAACAAAAAAAAAAATAAATCCATACAGGCAGGAGGGCAAGAGAAGCAAAAAGAGTGAGAAACAGCAGAGGGAACACCATGGTCAGAGGAGGTGGTGCTCTATGACATTGGTGGAGGTGTCCATCATGGTCCACGAAGGACCTCACACAGCAGCAGCTGGATGGTTCCTGAAGGACTGGAGCCCATGGATAAGCAGGTGTAAGAAAACTTTCTGTACTTACCATAACCCCTGCTTCTTGTTACTCTGTGCTGTTCAGAAGGCCTGAGAGAAAACAAGAATGGAGTGAAATTAAGACTAGGAAAAGGGGAAGGAAAGATACTGGTTCAATGCTTGTCTTTTTATTTCCTATCTATTTTAATTGTCAATAAATTTAATTTTCCCCAAATCAATCTCTTTTGTCTTGACAGTAACTGGTAAGTGACCTCCCTATCTTTATCTCAATTAATGGGTTTGCTCTTCCATATCCTTCCCATTTTCTGCCTGCTCCTGCTGAGGGAGAAAGTGAGTGAGCAACTGCTTGGGACTGTGTTAGCCAGAGTTAATCCAGCACATGCAGGAAAAGATGACACACTTTTATGCATAGTCAGCATCTGAGAGGTGAAAATGTAAGTCTGATGTAACTGAAAGATGCTGTGGACTTGGAGACACTCTGGCAAGATTAGTATCAATAACTGTGGAAAGTCTCAGATTATAAAAAAGCCTTGCTCCTACAGGAATGTATTTGCTTAATATTTCAGTGCTTATCACCAGAACAGTAATTTGTCAAAGTTGGGAGCACACTAATAAAATAGAGCTCCAGAAAATTCAGCCTTATTCCCAGCTGTGCCAGGGAGCTGCTTTAGCAACTTGGAAAAATCTCTTGATTCTACTTTCAAACAGTTTTCTGACAGTAGTCAGACTGCTTTAGACCAATGCTTAAAAATTCTAAAGAAAAACAAGTCAAGCTTTCATACATGGAAGTGTAGCAATATTATAAGCTAAGTACAGGTTGTTATGCCTCTGATTCCCCTCCAAGACTGTCTGTTTAGTCTATTTGGCTTATATACCCTTGAGGACGAGTTGCCTGTGTAGTGTTTAGAACAATGATATTTAATCCAACTGCATAACTTTGCACAGTTTTAAAAATAGGAATGGTTTCAGAGAGGCCATTTACAAACCCATTTGCAGAATGCTACGCATGAGCATAAACCTTTATGGGACTTGAGCCTCCCAATGCCTGAAAAGGCAATATAAAATGAACAAAATGTGGAATGGCTAGACTGAGGTTATCAGGAAGATGGTTCTTTGCTGAAGCAAGGATAAGTATGGTTTTATAATGAACCAAAAAATAGGGTCTATCTTGAATTGTGACATGAATGTTTTTTTAACTCACAGGTTTGTGATTCTGCAGAATCATAGGGAGGTTTATGAATGTGTTTCTTTTTCAAACACATAACAAAAGCCTGTGGAGTACCACTTTCATTATGGAGTTTAAGGTAAATTCCATTAGGATCCAACATGGATCAAGTCATCCACATGACTTTTCAATTAACACACCTCTGCAGGCTTAGACACCTTTGAAAATGAAGTATTCATAGGGTTTATCACTACTTTTTAGTTTCCTTTAGCATACTGTCACTGATTAGTCCTAGAAGCTTGATTAACTGGTAATTTCCATTTGCTTGTATTTAACTCAGCTGTTACATTTTTGAAGTTCTACTGCTGAAGCAAAGTTGATTCTGAAGCATAGCATTCACGGAAAGTATTCCATCTTTGATTTCTGACACTTGGTTACACAGAGATGTGTAACAGAAATCATCCACTTTAGGAAAGTGGGCCTTATAATTTTGGAAAGATAACATTCCATTTAAGCCAAGAATTATGATCCTGTGCATTTTTTCATTAGCCTGAATGAAACCCCTGATAAGCCTTTATCAGGAGAGGTGTGGCTGATTTGGTTGTGAGCTGGGCAGACCATGAGGGATTCGCCCATGAGGCGAGAAGTGTGGCACTGCTGGTAACAGGCCTCTGCATGGAGGGATTGTTCCCTGCGTGTCAGAGGTGAAAACAAATCTTGTGCTGAGAAATATAAACCAGATTTCCTTTTGTTGGCCTGAGGATATGAAGGGGAGACAACAAGAAAGAAGGGGAATACTGTAAACTGAGTCTGAAGTGAACTTTCCACAATAAGGCTACTATATGAGCTAGTATACACTCCCTGAGGGTGAAATTCACTCTTCTGTACTGGGATAACACATAACTGGGGTTGAATTTAAAATCTCTTTTGAAGAGTTTAGGGCAGCTAAACAGTTCTGTTTATGCAATCCACCAGCAAGTAGCCCTTGCTTTTCTCTCTGGACCTGATTTACAATGTTGAATCCCCATGTGCTTGACAGCCACCACTCAAGGCAGCAAACTCAGCACATTAAGAACTAGAAAAAAAACAAAAAAACGCCAAAAGCTCTATAGCTTGAGCCAAATACTGAATCTTGATTTGCGGAGATGTTACAAATCTACTTTCTTTGTGCATAGTGAAGTGGGTTTGCAGAATTTTCTTTCCCAGCAAACTCTATCAGCAATATTCAAAGACCAAAAAAATGGAAAAGGCACAACTAAAAACCTAGTAACACAAAAGCAGAACAAGAGGGAGAAGGGACGGAAATTTCTATCATTCATTAATGTAATGCATTAAATTCTGTCTCTTGCAGCAGAACCCCCACTAGAATCAGTTGTGTGGGGTAGCGTGAGAGACAGAAGGATTTGGTCTACTATTTATTTTTGTGCCTATTTTTCATTACAGTGAGCCATTAGAGACATATTTTTTTCTTCTACAGAAAAAAAATTAAAAATTGCTTTAATAGTGAAATTTATGTATATTTTTCCAATGCTGCTATGTTAAAATAAAAAGGTTTCTGTGCCACCCCTTGAGTAAAAATAACAGTTTTATTTTGTTTTTATTGGGTCTGATACTAAAAACATAAATGACAATTCCTAATAGCAATACAGATTTCAATGAGGCAATATTAATCAGCCTGACTAAGAAGATCCAAAATCTACATGTTTAACTCGTCCAATGTAAGATGTTCTATGATCTGAACTATAGCAAAATCCTTAAATTAGGTCTAAAAATATTGGTTTCCTTTCACTGCTTTCCTGGCATTTGTAATTCATTATCTATTCTTCTTCTCGTGAAGGACTAATGGATGTTTTAAATTCCTTTAACACTAAACCTGCAATTTGAGAAATAAACGCTAGTGGGTGGAATGATTCTTAATGCTTCCTTCCTCCTCCCAAGGTGTTAACATACCTCTACCTAGATGGTCACATAATGTCTTTATTTCTTGCTTTTCTTGTTTTATCTCTTCCTCCTGAGTTGTGCAGCCTCTCATCCTCTTGTCATTTTCTTTGAATTTATTACATAATTGAAGAGAAGTTCTCCTGCTTTGTGGCTGCTGTTTGCTCTTCCCTTCATTTTTTCAGACAGCTCAATTCCAGAATGCAGGTGTGTGGGTTTTTCATTTTCCTTATCTCCCTTTTCACAGTAAGATTAATGAGAGAATCACTTAGAGAGGTTTTCCAGGTAGCCAAGTAGTTGCTAAAAGGGAATAACAAATATTTCAATTCAATTGTCTATTATTTAAAGTCACAATACCATTCAACTGCAAGAGCTGCCCTCAAGATATTATTTTTCTGGAAGATGTGAAACTATCTTTTGTCATAATGAATCAGCTATGTTTTAAACTAAGCTGTTTTAGACCTTCCTACCCTCAAAAAAACTAACTTGCTAAAAAACTTGCTAAAAAATGATGTCAAGTGAGTTATACTACTGCTTTATTTCTCATCCCCCTGAAACCTTTACTTGCTATATATATACCCACTACATTTTTCTGGCCTACGTTTTAGTGATTTCTTCTTTATTCTGGATTTAAAAGGTACAAACTAGAAAATAGTCACATAAACAACAGCAAATCAAGGTGATTCTCTCCTGAAGAAGATAAAGATAATATAGGAGCACATTCCAGGTCCTGTTCCAGGCTCATCTCCCTGCTCTCTCTGCCCTTTTTTTCTTTTTCTTAATGCAGTAATTAATCACCAACTGGACGTATCCAGCCTGTACACTCAGAAAACAAAACCCTTAAACCTGCAGAACACCCTTATTGTAAAATAAATGCACATTCACCTGTTGGAGGTGGATAAAGGCCAAAGCAAGCTGAGTACACACATCCTACAGCAGTGATATAACCTCACCTTGCTAAAGAGAAGCAAAACTCTCACTGCCATTTTCTGGATGTCTGGCTGTGAGAGAAGTGCTGCTGCTACTGTCCTGTGCTTCCTGCTCAGTGCTGTTGGTGCACAATGGGTTTGCTTTGTGCACAGGTATTTAAGCAGTTTAGGAAATACGTCTGTAAGGTCGAATATCTGAGTGGCTAAACAAATCTTTCAGTTCTATTGTAGTGCTTTTTAGCAATTTAGGTTGTTTAGAGGAAGAAAAGAACTATTTTTTTCTAAAATGATTTAAACATATTTCCTCAAGGCGTCTTATATATTTGAAGGCTTAAGATATGTGCATTCTTTTCAGAAGTCTGGTGAACACTTAAATGACAACATTAAATTTTTTATGCTGACTGACACTCAGTAAATGATTCTGAACATCCCCAAAATAATGTCCAAGACTTCTACTGCACCACTGGGTGTTCTCTATGAGAAAAAATCTAAAATCTTTTTCCATGTGTGGCAGTGTTTCAGGTGTTTAATTTAATATCACTACCAAAATCACCTTAGTACTAGGGTATATTTATTTCTCAAAAATTCTTTAATTTAAAAATCACAAATTTGCTGCAAAATTTCTAGTATATTGGGGTCTGCCTAAATGAATTGAAACTTTCTGTTTAACAATTTGCTCATAGATGCCTACTCGTTTGTATTATTTTTTATATTTACTCATAATTTATTCAGATCTTTTTAAATACTAATCCCATATACTTAAATGTTGTTCTGAATGATTTTGTGAAGTAGATGGTTTAGGACTACTAAAGAAATCTAATTTACCATGTGTTAATTTCATATTTTCTGGAAAATAGGTTGGATATCAAAGTTACTGGAGTATTCTAAGGAAATTTTCAAATTCATTGTGATTCTATTTTGTATTAAAAATGTCTGTTATTCACTTGCTATAATTGGAACTTTTTTCCCATATCTTTAACTACATCCTTTTATAGAGTAATTGGAAGTTTTGAAAGGTTAACAATAGCAGACACTAAAAACTGTTTTAGAGATTAAATTATCAATTAGAGATATATGTGTAAGAGCTGGAAACAGTTTCTCAGGTGCTGTATGAATCCTGTTTCTGCTTTTCATCCCTTAAGGGTTTGCTGGCAAACTTATCTCTGGATATGCAGCCTTTGTCTAATGGCCATTTTATAGCCTAGGCAAGTCATAATCGTAATTATCTTAAAATTTAAGGCTGAAAGAAGAGGTTTGTTTTTATGAAGAGCTCAAGAATCAAAGTAACTGATCTTAAAATACAATGGTTTTCAAACACTGAGTTATGCTAAACACTGTGCTGTGAGAATGATCCAGGACTCATTCTGACTGCCCAGAGAGAATTAATACTGAGAACCTGACCCTTTGAGATGTTGATTATTTGGAGCTGGGGAATCCAGTTGAAAGGATATAGCTGCAATTTAATGCCATTAACCTGCCATACCAAGTCATTGGATAATTGTAGACCTTGCAAGACACTGCTCCCATGGTGTTGACATGCTCTGGCCTTTGGGAGCACTGACTGAAGATGGGTGATGAGAGTGAAATAGATTCAGATAAAATTAGAGACAACCTGGGCAAGTAGATGAGGATTTTCTCATTTTAGCAGAAACAAAACCTGCCTTCGGTGAAATGGAATCTGGCTGTAATATGCGAAAGCTACTTATCTCAACTCCCTCCGGAATACGCAACAAACATATGAAATAAGCTTGAGATTTAACCTCTCTACTCAAGTTCATATGACAGATTCATTATTTTCTGCATTAGAGAGAGAATATCAAGGTTAAAATCTCCATTCTGATTAGCTGGCAAATGTGCACTCTTCTAACACAGAGCATGCATTCATGTGCAACCACTCCTCTGTATTTGAAGATCAATTTGTTTCATTCCTGCTGAGGAAGTACCACAGTATCATTTCACAAGAATGATAGGCCTCAGTTTAATTTCTGGTAATAAAATTCTGTACTCTTGTTTATCACCCAAACCTCCCACGAAGTGTATGTTGATCTCACTGCTGTAGTTCTGGTTTAGTCAGAGATTACACCAGTTTTTATTCACACATTCTATCTCCATGTCTTAGTTTATCTAAGGATGGAATCAACCAAACGTCATCACAGTGCATACTTAATTTGATAGTGTAGATGGAAACCACTGGGGTAGTTACATATGCACAAATCTAGCTGAGTTAATGGAAGGTGTGGTTTGGAAGTAAAAACAAATTAAATTTGGGTAGGTATTCAAAATTTACAGTTATTTATACAAGACTACAAAAAGGAATAGCAATTCCCCCTACAATCCAGAAGATTTAACTTGCCTAAGTGCTTTTAAGAATCTGTGTCCAAGTCATTAATGGATTTTATTTATGTAGCACATTATGAATTGCCTAGAGTCAATTAATGATGATGAATTGAGATGATAGCAACATACAAACTGCTCAGTGTTAAAGAACAAAATCACATTCTTACGATAATCAGAAATTATACCTTGCTTCTTTTTCCTTCTCCAGATCATTGCATCTGAGAGAATAGATTTCACAAAGAACCTGAATCAGGGTTTGGCCTGATTTTGTAATGAGGTGTCATAACATTATTTCATTCAATGTGCTAATCATTTGAATTCAGAATCAAAGAGGCAGGTGTAGAATCATTGATTCATTTGGGTTGGAAAATGACCTTTCAGGTCACCTAGTCCAATCATGTACAAGAACAGTTAAATGTTGTGGTAAATTTTAAAGTATAGATAGATTCCAGGAAGACACCTTTGCTTACACTTGTCTAATTAAAATTAATAGTGATCAAAAGTTTCATTCTATTATTTCAACTCAGAATAAAACTCAAGATTTTATTCTCATTTGCATTAGGCTTAGTGCCTTCAGCAGCAAATGTTATAGATCATTAATTGGTAGTGTCATATATTGTATTAAATGTTCTAATAAGAAAATATTTCATGTAAGGTGGAATTTTGTATGGAAGGATTGTAGAAAGCTCCTTCTTTTAGTGGATGTTGATAGCCTAGGATGCAGAAAGAAAAAATGGGAAATTCAACCCAATTTCTTACAACAAGAAATTGCAAATGACTGTATAGCAAGATAGCTTTTTAATTTTTTTTTTTTAAAGGGCAGGCACACATAAACATACGCATTCACACAGACATTTTTTTAAAAAAACTCATCTTAAAAAGAATAAAATTAAGTAAAATTAATAAAAATATAGGTGATGCCTGGAACCATCTCCAGCTTTCCAAAAGCTGTGAACTCTAGCTGGTGGTCATGGATTTCTGTCAGAGAAGTCATCAACAGCCTGTAGAAAACTGGGAGATGCTACATCTGGCAGTTGACTGCAGTTCACTGTCCTGTCAGAAGCACTCTCAGCTAATACAGTTATAACCAAACTTTAACCCTGTGAAAAATACTCTAAACTGATGATGGCCACAAGCTGGGAGACTACAAAGGGAAAGGTCATTTAATAGTTTACATATTTTCCATGATATTTCTTTGTTTCTTTGATGGTACAATGACCCTTAAGACACTGATTGGAACCTTTAATTGATTTTAACATTTTCAATGCTTTAAACTGATAGTCATCTTCTGGATGGGGAATTTCTTTCTGTGCAGCATATTTTTCAGTTTCTGTTGGATTCTAAATGCCAGTTTTGAGTTCTTCGCTTTCTAAAAACATGCACGTGGAATTTCTGTCTGTTCAAAAATTCTTATTGTACACAAGCCCTTGAAAAATAACCCAGATCCACTCAAATTCTTGAGACTGACCGTAAAAACAAGGTTTATGAATAGATTCATAATAATATTTGGAGCACAGGGAAAATATTTTGTTACATATTGAGCCTGCTCGTAATTTATTCCATGTAAAGTCTGTTTCTCCAAAAGACATTCCTGATTATTTACTTAGAACTAGAAAACTCGGCATTTGTACATTGTGATTCCATTTGCTCTGTAATTTCATTATCTCACTCTGTACCATCCCATGTGTTTATTTTGTTAAATTTTTTGGACATTGTTCCATCAGTGTAGAACAGACTGCTAGCTTTACTTTTGCAACAGTTGTTTTTTACTATATTCCTTTCCTAGTTGAAACTACTGATGTTAAGACTCTGAAGCTCTCTCTATATCAGTATATTAAATATGGAGAGATGATTCTCTAGTCCTGACTCCAAGCTGCATCAAAATACTTCCATCAATACTAAGAAAAATTCTCATTATCTTAAGGTACTTGACTGTAAAATACCAACTAGAAATATTGCATTTTCTTGTTGTCTTCTGGGCTATGCTCAGGAGATTTTCGAGACAGTTCTAATTTTTCCGTATCAAGTTTTGAAAATTTAACAGTATGAATGATGGAACTTCTCAGTGCTTGGAAATGTTTCTTTAAAGCCAGGGTTATCCTGTTTATAAAAGAAANATATAGTTGTAGCTTTGGAGACATTAAGAGGGCTGCATTTCAGGGGTCTATAACAGGTAAGTAGGTAAAACAAAGCTGTGCAATATTCAGTGGGCATGAAACTCCTAAAAGAAAAGAGCTTACACTTGCCTTCAAAAAAACCTCATGGGTGCATATATAATAAAAGTTTGCAAATTTGAATAGTTACTAAATTATCTGGAGGTTTTCCTAACCTCAAATTCTTTATTTTCTTGATGCATTATATCTCAACTACATGTAGTTCTTTTGAACATTAAAAACCAATAGCTTTTCTATAGAGATGTAGAAAATCTAAAGTTTTTTACATTATTTTTAAACTTTTTTTTGTTTCTCCTTCAAAATCTTGGACTACCACCTTAATTTTTCAATTTTCATATTTGAATGTAAATCCTCGAATCTAAGCTTGGTCAAATCGAAGGTGTTTCTTCTGATGTTTAATTAGGTCTATGATTCTCTAATTATTTTCTTCTAAATAAAAATTTATTTTTAGAAATCAGAAATTATATCCCATTGCTAAACAAAAGGGCATTTAGATTTTACACTATTTTACAAATTTTAGTGTTTTTTGGAAAAAAAACCAAAAAAACCCAGGGACATCAATTTTACATAAGCATTTATAGATCAAAAGCTTATTTTTGTAGACACTTCTCCAAAACCCAGATATGAACACTTGAAAGGAATTTAACAAATAAACCTATGCATTTCCTTCACAAACATTTTTTTTTTTTTTTAAATTAAAGGGTTATGCTGTTTTTATTCTCTCTTCTCTTTATTTGTGATACACATAGACATCTGTAAAAGGTCTGGTATTAAATTCTTTCCTTCTGAAGCCAATTACAAAAGTCCTCAGCAAGACTGGGCTTTACTCTATATCTTACCAGACTTCAAAACGTTACCTTATGACTTTAAAATGAGTTCCTATAATTGTTTGTGATATTCTGCTTCTCCTCACTCTTATTGAAGGAAAGATGTAAGGAGAACTTTGCTTAGATATGACTGTAAAAAGAACATCAGCAGTAAAGGTTATTGAGGTTAAATATTAAACTCCTGTACATCTTGCTATACCAGTACCTGTCTACAGTAATTAATATCTTAATAAATTAATTCAGATACAACTAGAATGTGAAATGCTTTTTTTGAAAAAATTAGCTTATTTTATACAACCAATAAGGTTCATAAATTTTCATCTTCAGTTTTGCATTTTCTTCAGCTGATAGCACTAAATGAATATAGAAAAAGGTGTGTAGATCTGGATTTAAGCATGCTTATCTATGGAAAGGAAAAGAATAGCAAACCTGATGTTTCTTATGAGCTATTCTAAAACAATTAAAACTTTACTTCTAATTCCAAAATCACATTTGTTAATTCTAACTTTACACAAGTGAATTATTGTTCAACATTTTATTGTTACTGCTTTTTATGTGTTTCAGCAAACTGCCATTGCCAATTATGTAAATTCAGAACAGATACAAATAAAACCTCTCACATCACCATATATAAATGTACAGTAAATATAAATCGTACTTAATAAGACAGTAAATTTGGGTTCACACTATATTTGTGGCTGAAAGACATCTTGGTAATGATTGGAGAGATGCAGCACATATTCTCCTCTTCAGCTCAAAGACTTTTTCTGTCCCCTGGAGGGTACTCTGAGGAACCAAGATTCTCTAGAACTCTGAGAAACCTTTCCAAATGGAGGAGAGAATGGGCTAAAGTCTCACAGGGTCAGCAAACACAACATGGACACTTTCAATTATTAGTACTCTTCTAACACAGTTTTAGAACATTTAGTGAGAAGAAAGTAATTTCAGGGTAAAATTAAAAGATTAGTGTATGTACTCAGTCCTTAATGCCATGGCTCATAGTAAAATGGGTAGAGGTGTCAAAGACCTTTGCATTGTCCCTGGGCTCTAATGGTTTTCTCTATAAAAATCTATTCTTCCAATAGATCTCTGATGAGGTGGTACCACAGTCAGGTGCACAGAGTATTCTGGAATCCAGAATGCAGGATAAATATGGTGATCAGGTTTTTTACTTTCATATTCTGTTGCAATTTTAACACTTGTGTTATGCTTCATTTTGCTAAAATTACACATTTTTATTTGTGATGGGTTTTTTTCCTGAATCAGGGCAATGACCTTGATATTATACAATAACTTGATGAAGAGCAGTATCACTCACCCACTGGCCAGGTTATAGGACAATTGCTTGTACAATGTCACTGATAATATTTCCCTTTGTCTTATTCCTTTATCCCACTTAAATGCTGAATACACTAGGTCTGGAAGTAATGCATTAAATTTGGCCTGTCAGACTTGATGGATTTGGAAGTATACTAATCCAGAGGGAGTTAAAATGCATTGTAAATCATAGATATCTTGAGAAAGAGGAGAAATGTGTAAAATTTGTAGAAGACATGAGTTATAGTACAGTTATCTTCATAAAATCAAGTTCTCTTGAGTATATTTTTTGCATTATTTCAGTGTGAAAGCAACACTACCCACATCTAATCTCAAATGCCTGCAGTTAAGTTTCAGTTTTATTGCTACTTTTCACCGACCAAAAGAGAAAGAAATGAAACTTTGATAGGGTCAAGAAATGAGAACTATATTCAAATTGAAAGCAATAGCCTATGAATGAGCCATAGTGAATTTAGATGCACGATTGAAATATATATGTAGTTATTTTCAGTATAACTATTATCTAGTTTTAACATTTTAGTAACTGCTGTAGTGTGTGTGTGTGTATATATATATGTATATATGTATATATATATATAGATATGACCTGGACTAAATCATAAACTTTCTGCATTAATTTACCTGCGTTGAAACTATATTATTGAATCAGATTTTTTTAACCTCGATTTGCTAGATTAAAGGTATCTAAAATTCCAGATGCATTGATTTCATGCCTCCTCGACTGGATTATGGCCAGGTAAGAAAATGTAGAAGAAAAATAATCAGATTCTGTCGCATCTGTTTCACAAGGAAAAAGTCACACCTACTGATGCTTGTGTGATTTTATCACACTAGTTAAGTGTTTAATAAAGCTGTTGTAACTAAAATTTACTTCAGTGTATGCAGCATGCTTTGTGGGAATAATATGGGGACATTGCTGTCTGGGTTGGCTTCATTGTATAGGTGGGAAAATGTTACAGGGTAGAGTCACAAAGAATTTATCTTAAAATTTGGTATCAATTCCACAAGCAAAGCATGCAGTGGTCACCAGAAGATGTTGAATTCTCAGTATTCACATAATTTTAGAGAAGTATTTCTCCCTTAAACCATTAGGGAAGGTTATTAACTCAGATCTCATGGATTTCAGCTCTATTTTTTTAGTTTTTAGGCAGTTATTCTTTCATTCATAGCCCCAGAAGGGCAAATAAAAGTCAAAAAAAATGTGATCAAGTGTACAAAAAGAATTTAATTCCCTGCATGAAGTGTCCTGTCATGCCTTAAAGCACATATATAAACAGACAAACATGAGTCATAGCTGATGGTTTTTTCCATATAGTAAAATAAGGTAGTAATGAATATATTTCCATTTTAAATAAGGACTCGCTACACCTATAGGACACGAAGTCACTATGATTATCCAGTGCCTCTTTCCTTTCAGTATTTTGTAACCTTTTCTGCTGCTCTGATTTTTCTTTCTTTAAAAAATCAAAGCCTTTCAAAAATACCCTCTAAACTCATTCTTTCTTTTTTCCCATGTATTTGTCCTTTTGGCAATATTGTTCTATTAATTAACCTTTACCAACCTTTCACAGATCTCTTTTCTAAACTTAAACACCAAGTAAGAGAACTGTTCATAGAACATTTAAGGGAGAACTGACTGAAACAAAAGCTTGACGTTGTTTTCAGTAATGAATTTTACACTGGAGTATTCAACTGAACCTGAGGAGATTTAAAGCACATTCTGAGTTGTGTTACTGAGACATAGTGAAATGCTTTGCTTTAGCAGCTGTTGTTTACACCTGAAGCTATTGTACAAATCCAGGATCTCATCAGTTTGGGGGTTTTCTCCCATCATTTTCTTGATTTCTTTTTTTTTTTCCTTCTGACAAATGAGGCTTTTATAAATTAACTCAGCTGGTGAACATTTGACCCCAATTTTTGAATGTGTTCCCTGGGTCAAATACTTTTGTCTGTGAGAATAGAGTCATTCACCCCACCCTGAGGCAACAAGACTACCATGCATTTAACTTACCATCAACACATTTTTAATCATAAATAATTTTCTACATGTTTAATCTAGGCAAACAAATCATACTAAAAACAATTATAGGCAATTACACTTTATTTTCTAGCCTCTGCTTACCATGTTAAACTATGTGCTGAATAACAAATTACAAATTAAAATTTGTAGAATATCTGGTATGTGGGTGTTTCAACATATTTAAGTGAAAAGTTATTTTACTCTGAAAAATCCAATGAATCTTACCCCCTGACCTTTATGTAAATTTAAGAATGACATTCTTATATCTGTACATCTTTGTCTTCCTTGCTTTGTCTTATCAGTTTCTTGCATGGCTGAGAGTTTTGCTTCCTCAACCTAAGTGCCAACATATGGTTGCATTCTGTAACATGAACTCATGGCTAAATCTATGAACTCCATCCCTTGGTCTCCACCTTTGGGACATCAGTAGGTGGTAATCTTAGCAACCTGGATGTGATATCACCATTGTGGCATTTTCATTGACACAGCTCTGCTATGCAGACCCCTTTGCCCCCCAAGTATAATTCCTGAAGAATTAGCCTCTCATTACAAAACATTAAATCTCTTGTCACTCAATCCTGTAGGTTGATGGAAGCATAGGATATGCTGTGGGGGTGAAAAGCTCCCCTAAGAGTAAAACTTGGCACTTCCCTGGTCAGTGATACAGACTCTGGATGGGTGGTCCCTCTGGATCTCCTTTCAATAACAAGTTCACAGGTAGACAACAGCTATGGACAGGATTAAAAACCTTGAATTCAACAACTCCAAAATTTTATGAGATTTGAAGAGCCAGCTGTATTATTCTTATGCCCTCCTAAGTTGGCAAGGTGAAAGAATTGCATTTGATAAGAGAAGTAGTCCTTTATTTATTATTTTAAAATATCTAAGGAAAGCTTCCCTCCTGGGTGGTTTGCCTTTTCCTAACTTAAATTTCTAGTCAATGCTTGAGTTGCCCCTTCTATCCTTCTTGTGGTGATTTAGGTTTGGTGAAATCTAAACAATGTGTTTCATATTTCTTATATGCCAAGAGGGACTTTCAGGGCAAGGCTGAAAGAAAGCAGTGCTTTTGGTTAACATCCCCCATGAAGGCAATATATCTACAAGAATTGTCCTGGGAAAAGCAAGCCAAAGAAATTTGCTCAGCTGTAGACTGACTGAAGAGCTCAAAAATGTGATAAATGGTGTACCTTATCTGAGTACTGAATAATGTCAACCTGTATATAGCAGCTTTGATGGTCATGCAAATTGTTATCACATTTAGGTAAAGAAGAAAGTTCTTCTAGGAATGTAAATTTTAAAAATGTCCACTCTCCCTACAAAACACTAGGGATTAGAGTTGAATACTAAGAAACAATTGTGTTACAAATTCCTGCTGGAATTAAAAATTTATAAAATAAATATAAAAATTTCAATAAATATTTTTGTCTATGTTTTAAAACACTAAACAATCAAATAGAAACAAGATAATTAATATAGAAATTATCAGAGAGAGGTGAGACAACAGATGCAATGCTTTGTTCAAGGTATCATCAGGAGATGGTAATTTAGGACAGCAGTTCAGAGAGTGCTCAAGGATTTTTCAGAAAACCTAGTCAAAGTCATTGTTCTCTCATAATTTGAAATAAACCACAAATTTTGAAACAAATAAATTACTTACTTTTGCATTTGACTGGCAAACTACAATGACAGATTAAAAAACAATGCAATGTTTTTGAAATCTGTTTTTACAGACATATTTTATTTAAACTGTTTTTAAAGTCTGCAATAAATCACCACAGAAGCTGAAGAGAAATGAGAATCCCAGTTTAAATCAAATAATCAGAGCATCCAATAGCTAAATGACCGTGTCATGGGTGGGTTGACTTTGACTGTATTGTCAGTATTTAAATGCATAATTTATAAAAATTAATAAAAGAGATATTTATCAACCTTAAAGGACATAAAATAATCTGATAAACTACATTCAGTTTTTTAACACTGATTCTTGAAATGGAAGGGCACTCTTTATTGTCTCCTGATTTGCAGTTTAAATTGGAAGGTCATACAGACCACAGAACCCCCCAATCCCCCTGCAAAGAACCCAAATAAACACATACACCCCTGTATTTCCAGGTTCTGTTGCCTATTGGCCACCCCAGTTGGAAACAGTCTTTGGAAGAGATTAATTCCCTTGAGGTATCACGATCATTTTTCGAGCACAATCACTTGTTCTCTCCGGAGGCTCTTTGATTCACTTCCAGCCCATCAGCTACAGATGTAAGGCACCTTTTCAAAGCCTGTATCAGTGAAATCCTTTCCCTGGCTTTTCACCTACTAATTGCAAGCAGGGAGCAAGTTCTCCTTTTTCAAACAAAGCCACAATTTTTCGATCTTCCCTCAGTATAACTATGGCTGTAGAGCCCTATGCTGCATAAATTGTGAGCGTGATAATGTGACACTTTCATCTTAGCTTGAAATAGCATCTGTCTGCTGCAACATCTTTGAAATCTTGCTTGATAAAGGATTTAGACCTGCTTTTAATTATCATCTTATGTACTTGGCAAAGGTTAATATTTTGCATAGGAGAAAAAAAAAAAAACAGGCTATAATTCCTGGATTTAAAGCAAGAATTCCAGAAGTTTGATTAACTAGGACTTTCAATGCTAGAAAAAACTTAAACTTTTGAAATGAATAATTTAATATTTCTTTGAGAAATATGGGAGGTTCTTTCCATGGCTTATTCAGTTTATAAACAGAGGCTATTAGTGCTATGAAAATAGGAACAAAATAACTCCATTCAAAACACAAAAAATTCTCTTTCAAATGTATTTCAAATTCATTAATGACCTAAAGTCACGGTCCTAAAGTTAAAGGAATTACACTAGCTCTCATTTGGCCATATTTTTCTAGTAATCCTAACTTGATCTATCCTAAGCATACAGAAAATCAAAGAAAGTTGTAAACTCACTTTTGTTTCTTCAACTGCTGCCAATTATAGGAAACAGACAATTAAATCTTGCTGTGTCATATTAATGGTGGTCATATCCTAAAATATAGCTTCACAAGATAAATTTCTTTTTATTTTAGCTTTCAACATGCCTTAAGTGTTAGGGTTTGGGGGTTTTTTTAGTATGATTATTTTTTGCCAGATGGATCTAGATCAAATACCTATATATGGCCTGGATGGGTATTGCATGGCATTAGTATTTTACAGAAATAACAAAGCATAAGTAAGAAAATATAAGTTTCTATGGCAGAAATGTAGTTTTCATAGAGTTGCAAAATCACACACTGAGTTAATTTTACTGTACAAACATTTTTTTAAAGTTTATAAAAATCATGTGCTGTGCTTTTAAAATGTTTCTTGAATTCTTATGGCTAAGAGGACTAATAAAGGAAGTGACTGATGTTGAATTCATAGTTTTCTATTGTGGGTATTTTGTTTTAGGGGTTTTTTGTGGTTTGGTTTGAGTTTTTTCTTTGTTTGTTGTATGGTTGGTTTTTTTTAGTTTTGTGGGGTTTCGTTTTGTTGTTTTTTTNTTGTTTTTGGGGTTTTTTGTGGTTTGGTTTGGGTTTTTTCTTTGTTTGTTGTATGGTTGGTTTTTTTTTTAGTTTTGTGGGATTTGGTTTTGTTGGTTTTTTGTTTGGCCTTTTGTTTGTTTGTTTGTTTTATTTTAATCAATGTATCTCAATACTCAAAGTCATCATCCAGACAATATGGCTTTCATAATCCCTTTCCCTAATCCTCAAAAGGAAGCAAATGTGAGTTAAATGGAAGTAGATGCTACTATCATCTTCCCAGTCTCAGCAGAGAGCAAGGAACAATTTGACATAAAAATGAGGTACTTTTTATTCTGTAAAGATGATCTGTCCTCATTTGAAAAGATTTCTAAGAGTTTAGTGTGATCAAATTGAAATCATCATCAAATTACTTGTATAAACAAAAATTAATTACTACAATGTGGAGTGGGTGGAAGTTCTACTTCTTACACAGTTTTGTGTGTAATATGATGTCTTTACTCCCAACCTTCAAACTGACTTGCACAAGGAAATGATATCAGAGGGTATGGACTATTTTTAGATGATTACAGTAGGAATGTTTGTGATCTATTTGTTAAAGGGATGTGTATGTACTAGGGTTAGTTTATTCTAAACATGGGAAAAGCTTTTTAATTGAGCAAGTATCAAAGTTTTTCAGATGCTTTTTTAACTCATCAGAACATACAAAACAGACTTATTCACTGTGGAAATTATCCAGTCTTTGTGGTGTGGAACACTGGGTTGACAAAGTTTGGCTTCCAGATTTACCTTACTTCCTTTTTTGTGAGTGTCTGAGACTTCTAGATGGGCAAACTCATATAATTCAGTGATTTCAATTCTTTACCTTATGGTTTTCATTAATCCATCTCATGTGATATCATATAAAACCCACTCATAATGCAATTTTTTGTTTTATTTAAAATGTTGTGTGTATTTTTTGCTTTTTCACAGAAGATGTCTTGCCTGGATGACAGTTTATTTGAACTATTTTAACTACTGTGTTAATAAACAGTGCTACTTGCAGATAGATCATGGCAATATGCTTTGCATTTTAATTCCCTGTTTTTGTATTATTGAGACGTAATGAAAACAGTATATGGGAGTGGATTTTGAGCATTTATTTTTAACTACTGTTTATGGCTCCAAATTCATTCCTTGTGTAAGATGTGCCTAGAAAAGCAATGAATATGGATGAGATTGACCCATGTTCCTATATTTTCACATAATTTCTGCAAAAGACAGTTGTCTGTGTTGGTCTCTGTGGGGGAACTGTATCACATGCTAACTTTGAAAGAAGATTAAAGAAATGATATAATAGTTTTTCTAACTCTAGTTCAATGATACTTTATGATGTGATTATGAAGTGAGCTGCCAAAAGATAAATTAAAAAAAGATGAACTTTTAAAGGAATAGCTCTTGTTCATATATTTTTTTCAAAGAATACAGAAAAAGAAATCACATCACTTCATACGTACACATTAATTGAGGAGAACATGAGTTTCTCTTAAATGCTGAGGGAGTTTTGGATTCTATTATCCATATTTGTTGTGGATATGTCCTTTGCTTAAACTTACATTTTTCCAAATACTAGGGCAAGAAAAGTCTCTCTCATATATTAACATCTGTTTAACTGCATCTAAAGAGTTTTTTATCCATGAGCTATTAAATAATGACTTTTTTTATCCACAGAATGTGGTGATAAATGATTAAAGTCTGGGGAATGGGAACCTAATTAGAACAAAACCCTAACACAGGTAAAAAGGAGCACAATTTGATTGGCTTTCACCACGATTTTTTTTTTAATTTTTGAAGATTCTCCTCCATACTCCCTCTTAAATGTCGAAGCATTTTCCATGAAGCATCTTTCATTAGTCCAGGTTCCTCTAAGGTTAGCTGCCACCATTCTAAATGTAAGCTACTAATGCAGAGAAAAATGATCATTCCTATTGTGTGGTCTTCTGCAACTCTGCTGTGAGGCCAATAAACCTGAAATAAGCATTTTCAAAAATGTGCTGCAAAATACTCCCCAAAGGCACTGGTGCCAGCTAAAAAGACATTTTTTAGTCTCACAGATAAAGAAAAGCACTTAAGGAATGAAAGGTTTAGTTTGCTGGTTTTGTGCTAACTAAAGCTTGGCTCTAATGGTGAATATTTTAGCATTGGCCTGAGCAATAGAAAGACATTTGACACTTAAACTTCCATAAAAGAACTATTTCAGGGATGAAGCTATTTTGTTTATTGCACAATATGAAAATCATATGGAAATAGCTCTTCAGGAAAACAACAATAAACAAAAGATCCACATGCCATCAATGATTCCTTGCTATATTGTGAAGGTAAAACCTCTCCACAATTATCATAGGCTTGCAAAATTCCTAAAAAGTAATCTGTACTTATAAAGTCGGCTTGTATGATGATGTCGTGCAATGTGGTCTAATTACAGCTAGAATAAACAAAATAATGGTTAATCCTCACAAAATGTCCAACAGTTTATAGGCTTTGGCTTCAGTTTTGCATTCTGAAAGAGCAGAAGCTTTCAGCAAAGTCCAATGCTGCTGCATTTGCCCACAATTATCTCCTACCCCAGTATATACAGTGACCTACTTTCTGCAGTAAAACAGCTTCTGCTGGCAGAGCCTGCATTTGGAGGATGTTCTGTCTTTTATGGGCACAAGCAACAAATTTTATGTGGCTCATGAGGAGAAAGTAGAATAGAGAGCTCCTGAACTGTGTTTTTTTTCTCTCTGGTTTTCCTGGGTTGACAAACCAAGACTTCACTGAAGTTGTACTTAGACAACAGGCATAGTACTACTGACACAGGTGAAATCTCCCATAACCACATCCAGGGATGAGTAAGGCTTCACAAGAGGAAAGATGCATTTGAAATGCTTTTTATAACTTATTTAGTTTATGTTTCTGTGTGGGGGTTTTTTTTGTTTGTTTTGTGTTGAATTTTTTGGTTTGTTTTTATATTCTTATTCTTCTTCTTCTAACAGGTCCCTCTGGTCAAACCTGCAATGGAAAAATAGTAGAAGACATAAAATTAGCCNTGTTTTTTGTTTGTTTCGTTTTGAATTTTTTGGGGTGTTTTTAAATTATTCTTCTTCTTCTTCTAACAGGTCCCTCTGGTCAAACCTGCAATGGAAAAATAGTAGAAGACATAAAATTAGCCTTTTGAATGCCATACCTCATCTCTGGATTTCATTAGGTAATAGATTTTAATGTGCAGTGGTTTATATTGTTTTAAATTAATAGAATTTAATGTTAAAAAGAGTGTACTTTTACTCCATAACATATGCTGAAAACACAAATAATGCTTTACATCTGAAGATTTGCCATCCCCTAGTATTTTTGATTACCTCAATCACTAGTAGCTTACTTTTATTAATAGAAATATTTGAGAAAACCAAGAAGTAATAACTAACAAATGTAGATTTCTTTTCATTCCTACTTACAAAGTAGTTAGAATTCATTCAAGCCATCTATAGTTACAGGGACAGTATGTAAGATTATCCATCCTGTTGCTATATTGGCACAAAATAATATGTTCAGAATATAATGAGCTTAATAATTTTGATGATAAGCAGCTGGTGACTTTTGCCATCAGTAAAAGAAGTATCAGAGGGAAAACAAATGGGAAAAGAAGGAAAAACTAAAAGAGAAAATGAGGATGAAGAGTTGAATTATTTTTTTTAATGTATGTCTGTTCTTTTTATCACATCTTTTAAGTAGTTTATACCCTGAGTGTTAAGAAAGCAGCATTTTTAACTGATTCTTTGACCTCTTCAAAAATATTTTGTAGTTATCACTGAGGTGTATTCTTATTATAACATCAATGGGTTTTATCTTTGTACCATTTTCTCTCGGGTTTTGTTTTCTTTGCCCGAGATTTCAGGCGGTGGTTCTGGTGGTTCAAGTGAGTCTTTTTTGCCCTCTGAAGGCTCTGAGTCAGACGCGAGAATGAAATGGAGTCTCCAAGGTCTTGTTTTTCCTGGGTTTTTCGAGTGTTTATTGTTTCTTATCTTACAAGTTTCTCTGTGCCTGGCAGAGGTGTTCACAGCTGCTCAGACACAGGACAACTCCCCCCGTGATGGGAGGTCGCTACCTCTTATACAGAAAATTACGTGTGTCTTATTTACAATTATGTGCTAATGCCTATCACCGATACTAAAAGGGGTCATCTCTACTTTGACCCAATCTCCTTACACTACTTTGTGCCACCGTCACTGCAGAAAATGGATGCCAAGGGAGAAGGAGAAGGACTCAGGGTTCCACCCTAAATCCTCCATCTTGTTCCCCAGTTCGAAGAACCCAAAACTACAAAATTTTCCACC
>VXBB01019590.1:111104-143773 GCA_013399915.1 Illadopsis cleaveri | reverse complement strand
TTCTTCTCTGTGTTGGAAGTTTTTCTCATGGACTGAAATCAAAGCCTGTGTCTTCCTGGGCTCTGTGCCAGGCAACCCCCCCCTGGACAGACCCCAGACCCTCTTTCTCAGGTCCCAGGCCTCTCTGCCGAGGTGTGTGACCTTCCAGGGCAACCAAAGGAATGCCCTGGACTCTGACAATTTTCATAATTTTTCATCCTTTCCCACCTTGATATAATTTTCATATCGTTGGATCTTGGGTTAAGATTAAAGACTGATCCTCTGATGGACCTAAAGAAGACTTAGCCATTATGCTCACTATATGCAAAAGAAATTATAAATAAGAAAACAAACCAAAACAGATTAGAAAAGGGTAAAAAAACCCAAGCAAATGAAAGAAACTCTTCCTCACCAAAACAAAGCGATATAAAAAGCCCCATCTTATTTCCCAAATAATAACAGAGAGGTTATCAGGTGTTTGTAGAAGAAACTGTTATGTACAAGAAGGTTATAAAAATATCCATCCCCCTAAAACCTAAGAAGTTTCCTATATAATTTAAATATTTTTAGTTATTAAGATTGATAGGAGTAAAATATATGTAATTGAAAAATTATGCAAATTGTAATCTGTGTAAGAGAGCAGATTGGAACACTTGAAAGAGAATAATCCTGTGATGTTTAAAAATAGTGATGTTGTAAACAACAAAAAGGTAATACAAACATAGCAAAATAGAATTATAGAAAATTAGGAACCAGTACACATACATTTATTCAAGCATTGGCCATTGAAAAGATATTTTATGATGAATGTTGAATTACTTGACAAAATAATAAGTAATGGAATAGTAATAATTTCTGATTTTAGTGCAGTGGGGTTTTGTGTTTTTATACTAATTTAACGAAATTATCTAGAATGAGAGTAAGCCCCCTCAGGAACTGAATTTAAGCTGAGGTTGCTTAGCAAACCTACAGATCAGATCCTGAGTAGGGAAATAGGTCGTAATCCTATAATTATGCATGAACACAGCCTTTTTTTACGTGTGGTGGGAATCCAAACTTATTTTAGCAATTTAAAATTTATCTTCTGATAGCACCTTGGGAGCCTTTCATGGTCAGTAATGGAGCCAAACCCCAAAGTATCTCAGTCCTCACTCTGCTGTATTCTCATTAGTGTTCATGATTTACTCTGACTGTAGTTTACAGCAGAGAGGAGCTGAGATAGTGTACCATTAAGGAAAATAATTAACCTTTACTTTTTTAGCTTGTCATGAATATGTCTCATGAATATATGAAGAGATTCCTTCCACCACATGTAACCTCTTCATCTTTCATGACCTCTCTACAGTTTTGAACAGAAACCAGTACTTAGATGATTTAAAGAGTGTGTGGGGGAGATGGAAAAAGAACAACTACTGTAAATATAACTCAAAAAGTCACGACAAACTGGGAAGTTTGATGAATCTGTGGTTTCAGTGGACGATGTTCTGTCTGGCAAAAAGCTTTGTCAGAAGGAAGCTGTTACCACGTAGCTTGTGGTAATGCCTTTCACTCAATATAGGGTTTTTTTGTTTGTTTGTTGGGGTTTTTGGGGGAGGATGTGGTGTTGAAATCAGTTAGTTTTTTGGGGTTTTTTCTGAAAGATTATGTGGACAATATTCACAGGCTGTCCTGCCTAAAGGCAGATGCCATTCTAGTGCAAAACAAAGCTGGCCCAGACAATGGGAACACTCTTCCTAAATAAAATGTTGGCTTCTACTGCAGATTAGCTAAATTCTCACAGGGTTCATGGAACACTGATGAATCAGCTCAAGGTCTTGGTTTAAGTGCACATTAGCCACAGCAGGGACACTGCCTTTAGTCCTTGCAAAGGTACCTTTAACTGTTAAAAAAATTAGATTTATGTGGAGCTAAGGAAGTTCCCCTCTCCACATGACACTGACCAACATGACGTTTGTTCCCAATCACTTCCCAGAGAAATTCCAGCACTTCTACGTGCTGATCTTATCATCATCACAGGGTCAATCATGCATATTTTGAAGAATCACAGCAGATGACTAAGTTCTGTGGATCTGAATCCTGTTTTCTGATGCTGTTATTTTCTGATACTGTTATTTTCTGATTTAAACTTTTATGAAAATTTGTATTGATAGTAAACATAAGATGCTTACGGTAGACTATTTTTGAAATTACCATAAATGTATTTACTCTACAAATATAATTTTTTAATTTATACAAAATATGAAAATATATACTTTATAAAAAGTAGATTTCCCTCAATTACGGGAATAGGATTATTCAGCTAAGGAAATGTGATTAATTGTATTGACTGATTTGACCTATTTACATGAAGTAAAACTTGCAAGACTGAAACAATATCCTGAAGATTGTCAGACATAGCTGCTCTGAATGCTGTTTTTAGCTACCATGAATGGGTGGAGGCAGTTGAATTTTGCCCAGGGTGTCAGCATGATGGTGACTGATCCAGTGCACAGCCATTTGTACAAAAGAATCCAATAAAACCCTTCCTCGATCTAGCTCATAATTAGAAGCATGGACTCTTTTGCACTGCAGACATTAGCAAGGATAATTAAACAGTATTTTTTGCTACTGTCACTCCGGCTACAGAACTAAAAAGTAACCTCAGAGTTCAGATGCAGCAGCGTCTTTCCTCGTTATTGCAAATGAGTGTAGGCACAAAGCTGATGATTTTACTTACACATGTGCTTGCATGCATTACCCCATCGGTATCCTTACTCCGTGTACAGGAGGGGAGATGCATGATCAAAGCAAGGGATCAGTAACTTGCTCTGAGTTATTTATGGCCTTTGAAACAAGACACTGTACTTCGAACAGATTTTTTGTGGAAACAAGAAAAGCCATTTTTAAAAGTGCATAGTAGAGGGTAGAAAGAGGAGTTATCTTTCTCAATTTACCATTAAAATAATTTTAATCTCTGTAAAACCAAGAAAGATAATACAGTTAGGCTTTGGATGTTGATGACTGGAACAGAAAATTTCAGCTAAAATTCAAGTTACTGATCCTAAACTTTGAGACTAAATCTACCTACAGATAACAGTTTAAAGAAATCCAACTTTTCTAAATATCAGATGTCTGTAATATTTTAATAAACCTGAAGTGCATGGTGACATGCAGTCTAACCACAGATTAGCCCATCATGCCTTAGGATAAAAAAAAATATTTATTTTTTTTTTATTCACCTGAACCTGGAAGAGAACACACTTGCCACAGATTTTGAACTATTAACAGCAACCATAACCTAGAACGAATCGTATTCACTGTGTACTTTTATGGTGTTTTTTCCCTAATTAAAAGTACATGCTTGAATATCTTAAATTAACATACTGACATTTTCTAAACACACGCTGATGTAATTTCATCCCTGGAAGGTGAACTAAGATAACTCTAGAAAGTAATAGATGTAGGCACGGATGAAACACAATGTACCAAACAAATCTCTGCGTGCCCCTTGTTATCTAACCAGGCCCTAAGGATTGAAGGTTGTATCTTCAAGTCTTTCACTGGTTGTAACTGATACAAATGTAACAGGTTCATCCTATAGCAGCATCATATTTTTATATTTTAAATCAGTTGTAAATTTATTTTTCACATGTTTCTTCAAAACATCTGTAACTCTCAAGTATTTTTTTATTTGTGACTTGACAACAAATGTTATGAAAAAGGCTTTGTTTGAACAGCTTTTCTCTAAAATAATTTTTTAACTCCTTGGTTCATTTTGCTGTGATGTACTTCCCCTTCCAGGCTAAGAATTGTACCTCTGGAAGAAAAATTAAATTGCACATGTGTTTCATGTGTTTCATACTACATTAAACTGTTTAATGGTATAGCAGAAAAATGTTACATATAAACTAAAAGTCCTCTACTGCATGTGATAGCTAAAAATACATAAAAGGACTAATGATTTTTTTTTTTAATATACCTGGAAATTGAAAAATCAAAGATCTAGGCTTGAAAAATGCATCTTTACTTATGCCAGTTGTACAAGACTGGATAAAGCATATATTTACTTAATCAGAAAATAAGGCTAGTATTGAAAATGCAAAGTTAGCTGGCTAGGTTCAAACCAAATTAAAACCAGCAAGAAAAGCACCAAATATCCTAAGAAAAGGGTACCTTGATATCAATATCGGGTAAGTAGATAAATAATTTTGAAGAAAATTTTCCTCTGAGTTTGTAGAAAATTAACTTGGAAAAAAAAAATACATCATTCTGATTCATTGTGGCAGAAGGCAGAGAGTGCCGGAGAAGAGGATAAGGAAAAAGATTTTCTCTATTGCTTGTAATGGCCGTTAGAAACCTACTGGGAACAATTTTGTTTTCTTAAACTAACTGCTCTAAACTGCCTGACTGCAATCCTGACCTATCATCACAGTAACAGATAATGTCATAACACAGATCCATCACAATTTATTATCTAAATATATTACACATCTTTTACTCTTTTCTCGCAGTGTTCTCCAGCAGTCTGAAGCTGCTTTTGACGACAGTTCTGGAAAATGAAAAAGTCGTGGAATGTGTGGGAACCAAGAGCCTGGGACACTACTAAACTGTCATAACTTGAAAACTGTGTCATCCGTGAAATAACACATGCCCCAGTTTATATTGCACTGTTTAGATTAGAACATAAACTGTAGCACATGGAAATTTCTTCCTATGCACTGTGTGCCAGTGCCTAGGATTAAAGCTGGAGGCTCAGCTCTCCCAATCTACGACTACGAACCTCAAAATCCCACTCAGACATCACTCATCTCTCCTCTCCAATGTAAAGAACCAATTTATTTTTACACTGAGGTTCTACTATTGCTTTAAGTTCTTTCTCTGTATAATTCAGAAACTGGATAGTCCATGGTGCTTACCTTGTGCTTTTATTTTAAACTAATGATTTTTTTTTTTTTTTTTTTGTTTTGTTTTGTTTTTTGTTTTTTGTTCTGTTTCATTTTGTTTTGTTTTTTGACTAAATAAATTGTGACTTGAAGACCATGGAGTTCTGAATAGGAAATCAGTCTGTAAATATTGTAATGTGGATGTAGTGAAGCAACTGGTAATAACTATATGTTATCAGGGAACTCTAGTGATAACTGGAACAGGAGTTAGAAGCAGAAAAATTGGTTTTGTATTCTTATCACCAACCACTACTTTGTGTCTCTGGATAAACTGCAGAGGCACCATTTTTCACAGGAACCAAGTTATAAAATGGAGATTAGAGCACCACTCCACTTTTGAGAAACTCTGTGAGGTCAAAAAGACAAAAAAATTTGCAAGTAGTTTGGAAGGTGACACCTCAGGTCAGGATTGTGCATCATGCAATCTTAGATGCTTAGAAGGCAGCCTGATTTTAAGTACTTCTCATTGTCAGGCCTCAAGGTAAAGTTTTCAACAGATAATTATGGCAGAAATTGCTCAGCTTTTTCTTATTCTGAGACTGAGAATTAGAATCATGTGGAGACCAGAAGATACCTTCAGGAAAGGATTTTGAGGCATTAAAATGTGTATCACTGGGAATCAGAATTATCCCACAGAAATGCTGGTGCTGCTTGGGAAGAATAATAAGAAGGGATTATTGTCCTTATGTTGTATGGTTGAGAAGTTCTCTGTTATCAGATTTCATCAGGAAAGTATGTTTAATCACTGATCATGTCACTGCTTAACTTCCAATTTTGGAAACTGAACTAGTCTTCCGATTTTTTATTTTTCCTCAGTAAGAGATGTTCTCCAGTCCTTTAATCATGTTCCTGGACTTCTCTGAGCCATTTATAATTTTTCATCAACTTTCTTTAAACGCATAATTGGACACAATAATCTAGCACTTATGGCTTCATTGCCAGTACAGATGTAAGGTACTCTCTTCACATATACTTGGCATTTTCTCTACTAAAACTTTCAAGGACTTTTGTATTCCACAATGAAAACTCATGTTCAAGTAATTATCCATGCTGACCTCTAAGTCACTCAATATTTCTCTCATTCCTTAGAATTCCCAATCCTGAAAAATGACTTACATTCCTTATTCATAATTGTGTTCTTTCCACTTGGCAATGTTGAAACACACATCATTTTCCCACAGTGTGTTTACCGAGAAACTGACTTCATTCTGCATGTGGGACATAGTGTTTTTGCTGCTACTGATTCTCTTGATCTTTATGTCATTAGAAAACTTTATAATAATCTATTTACATTGTCTTTTCTCTAGTGATTAATTAAAAAGGTTAAATAGTATATATTCAAGAATTAGAATCTACAGGCTGACATTAAAATTATTACTTTATGACAGTAATGTTTATTTTAAAATATATTTAGTTTGTATTAACATTTTAAATGTGTAATACTGTCAGTTATCAACACTTATCGCCATATATGTTTCTTACTTTCTTTGCTAAATATTTATCACTATAAGATCTTCCTCTTTTCTATCATAATTATTAGTTAATTAACTGATGCTCTCAGCTTCCTTCCATGTCTGTTGTAGCTAACAGAGATTTCTTTCTCAGCAGAAATTTTGACATTTTTGGCACTTTAGGAATTCCCAATTATCTGTCACACTTAATTACTTTCTCCCAATAGATTTTGCTCATAATTGTTATCATGTTCATGAAGCTAGCTTATAAAATTTAAATGAACTGTAAATATGGTGGAGGTTGGGATGCTTCAGACATATTTGACTCCTTATATCTTGTACTCTACAGCTGTTAATTTTTTACCCTGAGATTAATGGCTCTTTCCGCATGAAGACAATGTACATTGGTTGTCACATTTTTTTCAGATAAAATCTTATAATTTTATAAACTGTGAAAGTATTGAGGGGCTTCTTGCCTTTGACTTCCCACACATCTCAGTAAGAATTGAAATCTCTGACATTAATGCATCTTGCTCAACCCACACACGATGTATTGGTCTTAAGGAAGTTGATCATCCAATTCTTTAGTGTGATTTGGTGATATGCAGCTACACATTTACTGCTTTATTCATTACCACAGTAACTCCAGATTGTAAAGTTTGTTTCACAATGCTGCTAACTTTAAAGAAGTTCCAATTATTTTTAACATATTGTATCTTTCCTTCTTTTTTTCGCATCGATGTCTTCCTGTATAGGTTATAATCATCAATGGAAAGACTCCAGTAATATGAATTTTATAGCATAACTTCATTCAGGAATGAGTGAGACATTGCAACCCAAATTCAGTAATTTTGAAATAGGTCAAATTCATCTCAGACTTGGGAAATTTCATTTTCACTTGTTTATAACCTAGATAGAAATCAAATTGTTTCTCCTTTGTGTCCATCTAAGGCTTGGTGGTGCAGGATCCTTGTTTCATGGTTTCTTATTTTATAGTTGTAAGTGCATAGGTGTGTATTTATATTTTTTCACCTCTTCTCTTTCTTATGTTTATCCCTTCTGGCTACTTTAACCATACCATTCAAGGAAGATTGATTCCAGGAAGCTCTAACAAGAGCACATCCTTCTTTTGCAGTACAAGGAGGTTATAACTTTTTCTGACCCTTGGCTGCTTCTGCTCATGACACGGGATGAATCTCTGGGAAATGCTTTAATGTTTTTCTCCTTCAATTCCCTTGGAGGTCTCCAGAGTCTTTTGCAATTAGTCATGTATTGTACTATCATTTGTAGCCATGATCATGTTTTTAGGACCCCTTTAAGCTGCAAGACCTTTTCCTGGCTACCTCCAAAGAAAACTGGAGTGATCCTGGTCATGTGATTACATCTCTCCTGGCTGCAAGGGAACGCACAATATTCTCTTGCTGGTCAGCTCATCACAGTGTGCTTATTATCTTTGCAGGACTAAATACCAGTGTTGGGTGTTTCCTTTCCTTGGGTCATTGAAGACCTTTCTGTGTCCTTTAAAAACAGCTTCATACCTGTTTGTAAACCCCGAATTCCAGCACTGGAGAAGGTCTACAGTGTTCTACCTTCAAGGTAAAATATAGTGCATTCTTTGATGGTGTGTTTTGGTGAGGCCCAGGGACACAGGTTTGGGTGTGAAATAGTAAATATTAATTGAGTGATGCCTATTCTGAGCAACACGAGATGAATTCTGTGGTAAAAATAAAAAGTGACAGGAAATTCAGACATAGATATGTAAGAGTACAATTCAGGCAAATGTGGGTTATACTAAAGACTGACAAACACATACATGGATAAATAATACTTGAAGGATCAAATTAAGATAATCTTGCTTCCTCAGTTTTAAATTCTGTATTCCCTTGTTTAATAATACTAGTTGTACTAAGCTGTAGATTTTTTTTTAATAAAAACCTAATATAGTTATTTAAATAAGTGGTTGTCAGAGTTGGTATAGCTTTAATCAGGGTCACACCTAGTAATTTTCTTCTGGAATCATTCCTTACTTCTGTGGAGGGGTCAAAACTATGAAAAGGACTAACCACCTTGAGATCATTAAAACAAAAAAAAATGGAGAAAGAAATTAAATATTTTCACACACGAACAATTCTCTGTAGACTTCAAAACTCCCTTTCACCATATAGAGTCTCTAAGGCCTAGCATTTCATATCCTTTTCTTTCATTTTTGTATGGCTAAAACAGTGCATTGCACTAGAGAATACCCTGTGATTTATCATTGCTCGTTTAATCAGGGAACTGCTCTTTCAGAAAAACTCTTTGCCTGAAATGCTGTCCCTGATGTACTATTTAGTTAGATTGGAAAAACAGTGGCAGATTCTGTGGCCCTTTTCAGGTTAAAAACCTGATAATTTTCCATTTATTTGTAGGTCCTTTTCTAATAAATCTCTGTGTCTGCTTTTCACTCACTAGCCGGCTTAACATTTTGTCCTAGAAGGAGGTTTAATTAGCTGAGGAGCTAACAAGCTGAATAGATGCCTAAACACTCAACTATTAAATGTTATTCTAACAATATTGAATTTTACAGTCAATTCCAGAATGCTCTTTAAAAGCAGGCTTGCTATGCCCAGTCTTTCCTGAAAATGCAGAGGGTGAAGAAGAAGATGAAGCTTAAAGGTACAAGTTTTAAAACTTTCATTTTGTTCCATAGATAGATAAATATCAATGGTTTCACAATTTTTCCCATCATGGTGCATGCCCTGTCACCTTCTTAGCCAACTACTGACTATAAAGTCAACAGAATACAAACTTTTTTGGTTTATCTTGTTTTTCCTTTTGTCCAAATTTGACCTGCTGATACACACCCACCAAAGTCTTAACACTGAACATAGTCCTGATTTCCCTTTTCCTCAAAGGAGTATCAAGTGAGTTAAACTTCCCTTATAGTCTTATTTCTCTAAAATTCAAAATCCCTTATGAACAAGTAAGTTTTTCTACTTTTACTGCTGTAAGTCCTTACAAAAATTTCAGTTAAATGGCTGAGCAAGCATTGGCCCTAAAGTGATCAGTGAATTAAATGGTGTAAGGAAGAGCTTGGAGAATTTCCCTTACTGCTCTTGAGCTGCATCTTGGTTCTGGCTTAGTTACAAGAAAATTGATGTGATCCTCTAGGTAATGAAGCTTTTAAGCCAAGTTGTTAACTACTGAAGTCTGGGGAACAACTTGTGAAGTCAAATAAACTCAGCTGTCTCCCAATCACATCCATATTCTTGCTTTCACTGGAACTGACTTTGTTGTTGGAATTTAAATCAGTCCTTCTTTCCTAGCCCAGCTTTTAAAGATTTCTTTCAAATTGGTGCAAGTCCCTTATGTAGATATTTTTCATAAGTTTTAACTAAATTGGTTAGTTTGAGATGGTAAATTAGGAAATTAAATTGGTTAAATGAATAAGAAACTCTTTAAAATATATTTGCATATAGAATTTCATGTAAAGTTGGACATTAAGCTATTAGAGAGCATCCAAAGGAGGGTTGTGGTGACAGTGAAGAGTTTGGAGGGGAAGCTTTAGGAAGAGCAGCTGAGATCATTTGGTTTGTTCATCCTGGAGGAGGTGAGCAGAGACCTCATGGTGATTTTCAACATCCCCATGAGGGAAAGTGGAGGAAGAGGGTCAGGAGTCAGACTTGATGATCCTGATGGGTCCCATCCAACTCAGAATACTCTATGATTCTATGAAATCTAGTTTTAAATGATCCAGCTCTTACTGAATGAACAACAGCTAAATGAGGTGTAACTTTGTGGCACCTAGACTTAGCCACATATGTGAATGATTTAGGATCATGAAATTTACTACTATTTTTGTTTTAGACAGTTCAGAAAATACAGAAAATATGTGTCAAGTCAGAAGCAGAAAACACGTGCCAGATCTTTCATGCTGAGTTGAATAGAAAGCAAGCACTAATATCAGGCAGTGTGGCTTTCCCCAAACCTCCAGTAGCATGTCTGCCACCCAAATTGAAAAAATGTGTGTGGTGATATCATTTTAGACAGCAATGCTTTGCCTGTAAAACATTACTGCCTGGGAATTGATTTCAATGATACAAATAGAAGAAGTTATAATAATAGTAAATTAAGGGGGGGATTTTAATTTTTCTAGGAAAGTGTCTCAGAGATGCTTAAGTCTCCTGTGTCATCTCCTTCATTAATTTTTAGTGAAATAGTTTTTCTTGAATATAAATTACTCTTATCAGCAAATTAAGCTGTTACTAAGGAATGGCAAAGGTGCACATAAAGGAACATAAAACCAAGACAATAAGAGTTGGTCATCGGTCCTAATAAGAGGTGGTTGAAATTGGTCTAAAGTAAAATTAGTTTGATGAAGTCACAACTTTATAAATGGATAAAAAACATCTTCTGAATTATGTGGGGGGATGTCACACTGAAATTGTGCATGGAAATTAAGGTAGGAAAATATTTTGTAGGACTAAGTTCCGATAGAGATGGCATTCACTAATCTAAACAGAATTACACCTGATCTGAAAACATTGATAGACCAGAAGTTATCAGCCAAATATTTTGTAAGCACATTGATTATTATAAGATTTTAGTATTACACACAAGAGGAAACATATTTTTCTTAACATAGAGTTCTCTGAAAAGCTAAGTATCCTCACTGTACTATTACATATAGAGTGAACCTTAGACATCAGAGTGAAAATAATTAGGAAACTTCTTTTCTTCTCTGGGCTTTGGGCTCTCATTTCAGTATCTTTGTTCCCACTGACACTGCACTGAGGAATGTTGTGAGACCTCAATGAGCTGTGAATCTGGTGCACCAATTCTAATACCCTTACAAGCATATTCTTTGCATTAACCTCCATAATCCCCTCTGAATAGGTTTTTTTTTAGACTTTGCCTCCTACACATTCTCTATGTGTTCCAGCAGCACCAGAAATACACCACTTGTCAAAGTGATCTGTCAGAGTAATGCTAATGTAATCATGGACTAATAATTTTAGATTGCTACAAGTAACACTGTTTACTAGAAGTCTTCATTCAAAAAACAAAGTGGGAAAAAAAAAAGAAAGAAAAGAAGGGTAGTTAGCTAATGTGATACAAATGGGTGATGATAAGTCCCTTCCTAGCCTACATACAGTTCTGCTCCTTTTCAGAGAAAGTACTTTCCACAAGCTCCCTCACCTGGCTTTGCTGGCATCTCACTCACTTTCCTGGAGGATGTGTGGGAGTTGCTGTCCTGTTTTCTGCAGAGAAGCTCAATACAGCTGTTGAATTTTGTCTCCATGGACAAGATTGCTAAGCATTCTATGCCTTAGAGTTGTGCCTCAACAGGAGAAAAAGAAATCAAAAATCTACCAAGAAGAATGATCTATTGTAGTTGCAATATTGTTAATTTTCTCTTCTGCTCCTGTGTACTGTTATTCAAATGCTGAGGGGCACTGGGTGACTCAGACTCCAGGGAAGTATGCATGAGTTTCACACCTACTCTTTAAGGCAGCAAAGTAAAAAGTGATCTTGTTGCCTTGTGCTCTCATTTCTCTTGCTTCCCATTTCTCTTTCTCACTCATTTAATTTTCTCCCGTTTCTTTCAGCTTGATAGGGCATGGCTGACTGGGAGGTGTACATGAAGAGTGGACATGGGCTGCTGAATGTCCAGTACATACATAGATCACTGCATGTCAGTGAGCAAAACTCACTTCTGCATGTGAACAAAATCTTTGCACAACAGAAATACTGCAACAGACATACTTTTAAATAGATTTGTCATGTTGATAAAAACATTAAAATATACCCAAACTATATTTCAACAAGAAAAACATATGGGTTTACAGTCTGAATGTAATACTGAAATACAACTTCTGTGCTTTTATTGTGACTCAGTTCAGTTCTGCAATTCCTGCTAATGTTATGTAGTTATGTGTTGTTAATTTTTAGTGTGCTTCCAGCTGTAATCACTCTCACATAAAAAGTCAACTTCTACAAAGCTGGCATGCTTCTGCTGTTAGTATTATGAATCCTAACACACTCCACATGAACTACTCCCATGCCATTGGCAAATATTTGTTCACATCAGAGCTGTGTGTTTAATAATTTTTCCAGTGCATCCATAAAGCTTGAAAAGGAATCCTTCTGGAATGAAGTAGTGTGAGTTTTTCATTGCTATCACCAAACCAAACAACTTCTGGCTCAAATTCTGTACTTCAACAACAAAAAAAAATCATCTAATTTGAGACAAAAAGGAACACATTTGAGTCTATTTAACAAAAGAAAAACAGTTGGTGGATTTACATAAAACTCACAAAATGACTATACTTTCAAGTTACAAAATAACTTATATTTGTAGTATTTTCCTATGCTTATGGAACATCCTCTTTCAGGAATTTTAAATCTAATTATGAGAATGTTCTCAATCATCCTGTTTTATATCTGAGATTGAGCTATTTTAGGCCTTTTCTGTTTAAATTATTCCGTTTTATGTAAACTGCTTGGATATTCTCTAAGCCTGAGACTGTATATCACATCTCTAGGATAAGTACCCTAAATACTATGCTGCAGATGGATTATCTCACAGTCCTGTTTTGTGCTTCAGAGAACATCTGAATGTTCTGTATGGATGAACTGAGGTAAACAGCTTAAAAGTGTTACCCAAGGCAGTCTTGAGAGTTAAGAGTTCAAATGACTGCTCTTGCACAGATATTTAATCTGTAATTGGCATTTTTGTAGCCTATTTTAGCACTTTGGCATCAATTCCTCTTAGTGGGAAGGTATTCAGATTGTGCATGGAAATCTGCTGACTTTGGTGTCCACCTGAAATACAGGAAACCAGGTTTCCACTCTCTATTTCAACTGTGAAGAAATGTCAACAGAAAAAGATGAAACTGAGTTTTTGCCTCTAGTACAGAATCCATATCTCAGCCCTATGTACATTCTCTTTTTTCCCTCATATGGTTACAAAGTTGTAGAGCAATGTCATCGAGAACAGACAACACAGGCTACATTCTTGCTCATGTATCCTCCTATGAAACTCTTGAAACAAATATAGAATGGTTTCCTTTTTTCAAATTTAGAGACACATCCCTGAAAGTTTACACTCTGTTCCTCCACAATTTCACCACAGAAATCCATGTAGACTTAATCTTATCTGCCCATGGGGAATAAAGGGGATGATGCAGTTTACTTTACTTCTATTTTTTTATAGATTCTCATAAAAGTAAGCACTGTGTCAAATGTTTGAAAAACTTGGGATGCAATCCTTTTGTAATCTATATTGGTGCAGATTTGGAACCACTTTGCTGGAGTTTCAATGGCAGAAATGTGCCTATAAATTTCTCCAAGTTCCTGAAAAAATATGTTGCTTAAGAAAGAAAAATACAGTCTAGTCGACTAATCCTCCACTGTTGTCTCTTCTAAAAGAATTCTTTGTTTGCCTATGTTATAGTAATAATTTAGGTAACATGCAGAAACATTCTTAGACAGTTGAATGTGACAATCTCTATTTTCAACTCTTAGAATATTTCCTGAGATTATTTTGGAAGGTATCAATTGTCCACTCAGAGAATTTCCAGGCGTGTTCAGAAGCTGGAACTTCTTGTGGACTAATTTCAATAGTTTGCATAGAGCCAGCCTTTTTAGAGGGGGAGTCATGGATGAACACAGATAGAGACTGCTTTGGGTTGTGCAACCTCTGCTTCAAAAATTATTCCAGAATGTTTAATTTATTAACTAAATGAACATGATACGGTCACATTCTACGTTCAGAAGCCAGTTAAATTTTCCCCTTCCTTCACTGTCAGAAAAACTGAAAAGAAAAAACAAAACAAAAGCAACCCCCAAAAGTTTGGTGTGACATGCAGTTTCTGAAGGAAAATGATTGGAGGTTTTATAACTGTGTGGCATGCAAGAATTCTTTATGTCTACACCAAAAAAGCAGGGTCCATCCATTTGCAAAGCAATTTACATCACAGCACATCTTATGGTCAGCCTGTGTTGCCTACAGAGGTCTGAGGGTTTTGAGGCTTCCACAGGCATCACATTGGTGTCTGAAAGACAGAACAAACCCTCTCACAGTGATCTCATGAGTGAGTCTCAGTAAATGTGCATGACAATGTCTGAAGGGTAATAGTTCCTTGTCTTATCATTGTATGAGATGAATTTAAGAGAAATATGTACGAAGGTGTTTAATTTATTCTAGTTTGCCACCTTCTGTTGGCTTTCCTTACAGCCTTCCACCGATAAAGCAATAGGGGAAGTGAAGGGAAGGCCACTGACAGAGGCGTTAGCAGAAACACTTCTGTAATGCTTCAGTCCTACAGAAACACATGAACAGCACATGTTCCATTCATCTGTTCCCTTTCACACTGTACTATCAGAGAAAAAGTCTTAATTTTGTGTTAAAAGAACAACTTTGCTTACATCAACCAGAAGAGGAAGTTGGTGTATTTTTAGAAATAAAATTGCATTTGGATTCCCACAAGATGAGTATAAAATATCTCTCTGGACATTAAATGTCTGATTTACAGGGATAGAAAGGAAAAAGATCTCATGATCCATTAAAAAAGTGAGTCTTTCCTGTTGAGGGATGGGATGCCCCTGCACTGCCAAGACATAAGCAAACTTCAGCACTGCCTGGTCGTTCCTCCTGTTCTCACAGAAATGCTGTAGCTATGGGAATACATCATTTTGTGACTACAAGGCTCTGCCATTGTGGCCTTGGCTGAAGGGAGAGATGTCTTTTATATAGAGGGTAGGACTTTTATCTATGATCTTTTCTGATACTGGTCATGCTACAGATAATTCTGAAAATTGGAGCGATAATAAGATCATAGTGATCTTTTTGAAACACAATATGAATGTGTTTGAGTAATCGTTTTTAGTCCTTCTCTGAATATCAAAGCTCAGAAGAGCAAAAAATTGAAACAAATGGCATATATTTGAAAAATGTGTATTCAGGATTCATTAAAATGATCTAAAATTCTGGGTTTGCAGTTCCAGTTGACTTAATTGGGAACTTAACCCGAACCTTAAACTTCTTCATATTTCATTGCTGTTGGTTTTGCCTTTAAAGGGGACCTTGCCCAACCCCTCAGTACCCCCCACCCCCACCAAAAAATAAAATAAAAGATTGATGGATCAATCCAAATAGCTCTAGTTACAGCACAAAATACTAGAGCATAATAACTTTCCCTATTGTAAGACTGTATTTGTTTTTATGCTGTTTTTGACAAGGTAATAAATGCTTCTAAGCACTTATTAAAATTAGTAAAATTGTAAAAAATATAAATTAATGTGAAACAATGGTGCTGAGAGATCTTTGCAGATTTTTCTCTTTATGGCCTTTATCAACCTCCAATTTTCCAAGTCGTATTGGAATGCCAAAAATGAACTGTTTCCTTTTGTACTTTACTTCCACTTATCTTTTCATATAGTACTTAATTTTCCCTAGAAAGCCAAAAAATTCCAGATGACAGACAGAAGACATGGACATTAATACAGATCATTCCTAAGACAATGGATTGGGGTACAGTTTTAGCCAGTTCTAATGAAAGTCACAGCAGTTACAAATAGAGATCTATGTTTATACAATAATTTATGGTTCTAATAATGCCACTTATATGAATAACATGTTTCTTATAAACTGGATAATAAACTATATGCCAAGACCAGAGCAGGCCAATGGCACATTAGTTCCTGCATTTTTAATCAAATGTGACTCTTGGGACTAGGCACTACAATCCTGATTTTACATCCTTTCATGGCTGGGCAGGGGTTGGGGCCAGGAAATCACCCCAAATCATAAAGGGAAAGTGTACAGCAATATTGCTTAGCCTGAAAGCTCACTGAATCTTTCATTTCTACCTCTTTGCATCACCGGAAGGAGAATATAAAGGAACTGTCATTTAGAAATGAATGTCCTTTGCATTGAAGTAATAAAGGAAAGTTCCTCAGAATCCTTCCAGATGAAAGATGCTGTATAAAAGTGGGATTGTTAGTGGTGGTTTGCAGTTGCAGTGACACTGCTCAGTTATGAGCTATAGAGAAACTGAGGGGGGATTTAGAATATTTGTGAATTAGCTTGCCACAAGCATTGTTGGATATTATTGCGTTGCAGATCCAAACACATTAAACCCATTAATAAATTCTTTAGAAAATCTTTCTGGAAAATAATTACTCTGGAATTTATTTATTATTCTATAAGCCCATGTATATCTTGAAGAAAAAAAAAATGAATCATTTAGAAAAGGAACACATTTTTTGTGGAAGTTTTCATATGGAAACAAAGAAGAAATACTCTGTCCTATCTTACTGCTCTGAAATAGTTGTAATTCCAGTCCTAAACTGCATTTTTACAAACTTAAACTGACATAAATCATTTAGCTATAAAGTTTAATATCTTTTCTTTACAGATTGTTTACTGAAAAAACATTATTACCTAATTGTCCTATTGTTTCCCAAAGCTCATTGAAAAGAGTTCGATTGAACTGATAAAACATACTCCAGGAAAATCTTGATCCTGATGAAGATTCATTTAAAAGAGGAAGGAGAAAAAAAAATACTGCTTTTGCAATATTGCATTAGGAATTTCTGCATTATTGCTTTTATTTTTTAAATTTCAAAACAAATGAGGCAAGTAAGGCCTTGAAAAGAGTGCTGCGTATATAACTGAACAGAAGGTGACAGCTTCTTGTTGCAAGTTTATAATCCACAGGGATATGTGTCTTGTTAGGGTAAAAAGTAATAGCCATAGGTAAAGTAAACCTGTTTTAGCATTTTTGTACCGTTGTGTGGCTCTAAACTAAGGCCAGAAAAATGTGACTGTAGTCCATATTGCTTCTAGAAATTTCTTGCCTGACGTCCTAATGTTATTTCATTGTAGTTCACGGGAGTGTGAGGGTGCATTTTTCTGTAAGATTCAATTGTAAGTTGGCTTGTTCTCTGTACCCCTTGTTACTTGTAATAAGTTACTCCCTACCCTTCCCCAGTTACAGCCCTCTGATTGGTTGGTTCTTCCCGCCACAGTTAAGTGTCAATCTCGGTGTTATATAATTCCTCAGTCCTGCCAGTCACTGCAGGGCCTTGCCCCAGGTCTGGAAAATTCCAGGAGGGCCACCAAGTGATTGGCCAGGGCCCAAGGTTTTCCCTCCTTCTTTCCTGTTATTTGTCAAGATATATGTCTGTTATATTGTCAGCTACTCCCCTGTTGTATCCCATTGGTCCTCTGTTAGCCCCTCCCCTGAATCCCTTTAAAAGCTTCCTCCTCAAAGACCAAAGGGTCTCTCCTGAGGTACCGGTCTCAAGGTGAGGGTTCTGTGTCCTGCCCAATAAACTCGAGTTCACCTGAGCCTTGGTGAGTCCCTCCTTTCTTTCCTTTGTCATCGTCACGCTACGGCTCGATGGCAAACCAAGTCCCACTGGTTTGCAGCGGTGTTGGGGCTAGCCGGAATTGGGAACCAGGCAGAAACACTGCCGCACGGGAGCTCGGTTTCTTCACAACAGAGAGTTCTTCAGAAATAGTCAAAAATTAATTTTGCTTTTTCTTAAAAAATGGAGAATCTGTTTTGTGGGTTTTTTTGCCTTCTTATTGAAAACCATTTTATTTTTTAATCAGTTGCTGGCTATGTAAGAATTCTTAAAAATTTCCAAACTGCTGTGGATAATCTGTCATCCTCCATCTAAACAGCTTTCTGAGCATATGAGTTTTGTTAAATCAGGATTTTCTCTAGGAATCTCATGATTTTACATAAGAATCAACAATGTAATTGTTGGAATTGTTATTCGGTTGTTACTTGATTAAATTGTCCATTTCTTCCTGGCAAGTAACTGTTGTGCAGTTCTGTAGGTTGGTATCTTCTGAGCTCTCATGCCCCACAGAGGCATAATTCAGTTAATTTTTGTTCTTTTCCATCTAGATACCTGCTGTTCTTTCCCAGCATCTTTCTCCTGCTCCATTACCCAAGCAGCACTATGAAATCTGTGTAGAGACAATAAAGTCAATTGGTCAGAAAATGGCTCTTGTTTTGCCTAATGCTGCAGGTAAGACTAGAATATTTAATTACAGATGGTCAAAGTGCCATGATAGAAGGACAGGAAAGTGTAAAAAGAAAAAAAAAGATTTAAAAAAAATTAAATAAGTTTAAATATTACCTCTCAGCTTCCAGTACCTCTTCAATCTTCTAAAACCAAAATATTTCACCCTAGTTCACTCATGACTGTTTCAGACATTTTTACAAGAGTAAATAGCATCTCTATAACTGAGCTAATCATGTCAGCAAAATATATTATTGCATCAATTAGAAAAGATAACTTACGGGAAATGGAAATTCAGAAATTGTGAAATTTTCTGTTTCAGCAGGATGCCTTCCACCATAAAGTAGGTTGTAGTTTGCAGGCTGAAGTGAGGCCAAACACATGGGTTTGGATTGAATTAATGCACCAATAATTGTCATCCTATATTACTGAAAACTCCTTGAATGGAGATAATAATTGATTTGCCATTATTTTTCTTCTCTTTTTTGTGTGACACATCGTTACTGGAAGCCTGTTCCCTTTGCCTCATAATTCAGATTCTTGGCACACCATGTTGAATTTATGGTTAAGGGTAGTGCAAATCATTCACAGCTGTCTGTTGGTTAGGTGTTCTTTGGGCTGAAAAATTACAAACTTAGTTCTGCTTCAACCCAAAATTGAGAATTCCAAGTCTCTGACTTAAACATGCCAATTTTCATACCCAATTTTCTTTTTTCTTTACTATTTTGGACGTGTGGTGGATACTTTGCAGGCAATGTTGTCCAAACACTGATGCCTGGAGCCAAACTGAGTCTGAATTAGTAGTCAACAGATATTGTCCCAACGGGAACATTAGTTTAATTTTCCATTATTGTATTCTTTCTTTAACAATATAGACTTTAATTTCCAGTCAAGGTAATAACCATAACAAAAGATTTGAATTATTGGTATTTAAAATTTGGAACAGTGCAGTTGCAATGATTAGTTATAAATCCTTTAATCCATTTTGAAACTTGTCTGAGCTCCACTTGCAGCACTTATCCAAATAGATGATTCCTTTCTTTCCCCTTGTGTTGGCAAATTGTAGGCTCTATTTCTAAGCAGAGATATGATAATACAGCATCCACTTACCATCTATGAATCAATATTTTGGCATCTGTCTGAGTGTTGAAAAGTCCATTTGGACTTACATATCCAGCATATTTTGTTAGGCTTTATTAAGCACATTCCAGCTTGTCCTTTCTCTGATGTTCAGTGGAGCTGTTGGTTCCCCATTTCTGTGCTGAGATCCAACACCAGAAGCAGCGAAGCTGTGCATCATTTGGCAAGAACCCACAGCATGCAGGATGCCAGCTGAGCATAGCCAGCCTGGACTGAAGCTACAGCTATTAGGAAATAAAACCTGCTTAGGGGATGGCTCTGTCAGGTCTGTGCCTGCTGCAGAATCTGAACAAGTAGTAATCTAAATGGAGATTTATAGCTAATATCTACTGCCTTGACATGCTTCAGGAAATGCAAAGGAAATTGCATGAGGCCAGAAATGACTTCTCAGTCGATGAAATGAGGTCCCATGTTCACTGTTTCTTGGTGGCTCCTGGTCAAGCTTGCTCAGATTACATGTTAAAGGACAGGCTGAGTGGTTTTGTCGGTTGTGTTTTAAGCTCTCTGCTCTACCAGCATGATCTGTGATGTAAAAGTCAACTTGTGGTCTCTTTGGTTCTCATATCTCCTGGAGTTATGAAGATTCTTGGGCTGAAACTTCATTGTATGAGGTTTCTGTGTCAGAAGAAAAGTCTGGCTTGTACATTGTTTTTAGAGAATCTCTGAAAAGTTTGCGTTCTGGGGGACTTCTGTGCAATTTGAGAATGGTGAACTATCTTGGTTTTTGAACACTTTGTCAATTAGCCTAAATTAACAAGGTTCCTTACAGGCATCTTTCAGGAACCTAAATGAGAGCAGTATATGCTGTCTGAAGAATTGATTACCAAGTCATTTGGTTTGCAAAGCAACTCCTACAGAAACAGAGTGAATTATAGTAAATGTGTTTTTAAGCTCTTCTGCTCATAAAACCCATTATAGTCAGAGCAAATATTTATTGACAGCACGAAATTTTTTTGTGCATGATTTATAAAAAAGACAAATTTCAATACCAGAAGAAAACAGTGCCTTTGTATATAAAGTGAGGAGAAAGATGTATATCACTCCAGGACCATGCCTATTAACTTTCTCAAGGGTACCTTTTATCACGGCTTTTCAGTACCTGCATTCGAACCAAATAAATCACTTGAAAAATTTCTAAGATGGAAAAGTTATTCCACTGTTCCCTCTCTGTGTGCTTAGTTTGCATCAACGATGGCTCATGCTTCAGTGGATTTCTTATTGAACTCTTCGGTTGGTAGTTGCCATGATTTAGAAAGCCATCCTTTTATTTAACAAAGCACATTTCAAGTACGCTACGGTCTTCAGGATCATTATTAAAGACGTTGACATCCTGCTTTTCTTTCTCAGCAGATTGCTGACCTCTTAATGCCTGACAAGCTCTTTTGCTTTCACGGGTATGAGCATCTTGCTTTAGACCATAAAGTGTAAAATATTCTAAACAGATGGACGCAGCAGTACAATGGTCTATTGAAGTCCAGAATTTTTTAAGATACTTGAGATTTAATCTTACTCATCTGCATTGGAAAGTATTTCCCAATTTAATCAAAAGTTCTCCTAATCCACAACCCAGTAAAAAGAAAGATAATCTGGGTGCCATTAGTCTAGGCAATTTTCAGATAATTCCATTTATAGAAATTAATGAAAGAGAAGGAAATAATAAATTTGTAAACAAATTAAAAGTCAGAAGAAAAATGCAGAACTAGTTAGAGCAAAAAAGACACACAACAAAATATATTTTTAAGGTAAAACATTAACAGAAGTTTTTCTGATTGAAAATAGCTTTAGGATTTGCAGAGCAGTCATTAACAAAAGAAATATTTAGTCCCAACATATTGCTAAGAGTCTATTTAATTTGTAAGAATAAAAAGTCATTATATCTCTCTCATAAAATAAATTTTTCATAGAAAATAGGTTATGGTGTATACATGGCAAACAGGTGACACTGTTATCAATTCAGGGTAGAAATTCAACATATATCCCCATGTAGAATTTTGGCCAAGAGGTCTGCTAAGTGTTGTAGACCCAGGATCTCATGCTGCTTTTCCTTTTAAGTGCAAGTCACAGCACTGTAAAGAAACAAGCAAATATTCAAAAGAAAAAAGAAAAAGAAAGAAAAGTGGGAGTCGGGGGGAAAAAACAGCTTTGAAGCATTTTCTTTCATCCCCATGTGGATCAGGACCACTCTCAGAAAATTATCTTTTTCAGGCTACACTCTTACACAAAGCAGCTGGATAAACAAACTATTGAGTCATGAAAAAGGAGGAGAAGGTATATCAGCAAATTTCTTTAATCATCAGAGTTGAAATTAGCTCTCCAATGATCTGAGACAAAAGAAGACACAAAAAAATGTTATTCCTTTTCCCTTTATTTCTTGTAAAAATATTGGTAGGCATGTCATTGTTTCTACCCGCCTGCAACTGGAACTGAGGATTGGCATCGAAAATTCTGTGAAACTTTGAAAAGAAGTATTGAAATTCTTTCAAAATTTAGATGAAATCAACATGGGGTTTAACGTTTACATTTTCATAAATCTTAACAACAATTTATATATTTATTTTATATTAAACAAATAATTTCAAGTTCTCAACACCATCCCCAAAAAGAAGAGGAATAATCAATGGTGCCCTCAATGAAAAAATATTTTGGGACTATTGAAAAAACCCTGCTTCTTAAAATAGTGTGCTAACCCAGCCTTCAGCTGATTAATGATGTTTTACTGCTGCTATAAATATGGTAGAGCAAAACAGAAAAGTTCAAAGAACAGCTGCATATTTGTGCTCTGATCCAGTGATGGGACAAAGGCAGTAAACAATCCAAGCAAATGTAGGATGGTTAGTATATTCTGCAGGAGTTGCTCACATTCTGGAAGCATCAGTCTTCAAATAAATTACTGTGATAAACCTGTAATAGGGACCCTCCTTAACAGTTACATCTCTCTGAACAGCAGAGAGAATGGCAGAGCATTAAGCTAAGAAATGTTCCACATTAAAGCTTCAGGATCAATAACATTTTTAAGATGTTATCAAACAAAGCATTCAGTGTTGGAAGTAACAGCCTCAGCCTTATGGAGATAAAAACTGTAGCAGCCTCAGTGTCTCTGCAGAAATGCAGTTGCAGAGCCAAAATTCCCATTGTTCCTTAATATTTATATTACATTATAGTGAGAAGATGCTCAATAGGAACTAAAATTAGTTTCAGATTGACTTACAAGGAAGAAAATATGCATATAAGTGCTATAATAACCCTTTTCTGGTTTGTGGAATGAAGCAGTCTTCCAAGTGTGGAATGCAGGTCTTTCTGCTTGGTGCTCTTAAGGGAAGAAGGAGATACTTCCATGGCAAGGTTGGATGGGTCACTGGAATGCTGAAGTGTGGGTGACACGTGCCATCACTGTCTACCAGCTGCAAAGATCCAATATTGTCAGATTAGTGAAGCATTCACTTCAGTCCTCGGAAGGAAAACCCTTTCCAGCTGCTGGAATGAACTGATGGAATAAGATTAATTAGAAGCAGAGAACAGTGTCAGCTTCCTGAGACAGAGACAGCTGAGCTGTTCTCGAGATGACATTATGTCCTTGTCTGAATGAATTAGAGCTCTACATGGAAATGCACAAAAGATTAAATTCGTGTACGGTGCACAAAAACCCTACAAACTGTGTGTGTAATCATTTGGGGTGGGATCCAGTTCTGGATTTAGACACCTAACTGGAGACATCTCATGTTCCTCAGGGATGTCTCCATATATGGCCAAAATATCTAAGTTTCCTTTGTAGTCAGTGCAGACTCACTGATGTACTTAGAATCTGAAGAACAATGGTGCTGTGAAAATCCAGTTTCTGCCCTTGCAGTCAACATTTCTCCCCTATTCAGCACCCAAAATTTATCTCTTTCATTAAAAAGATAGAATCTACTGTAGCATTAGACTCTCGCTGAGTGTTCCTTTTTTAACAGAAAAACCATGATTTTTTTTTTTTAATTCCTATATGCTTATCTGAAATTTTACCTGTAATCAGGAAAATAATGATAGTATCTGTAAAACTCCAAGCAATTATTTGTTAATTAATGATTGTAACAGAAAAGAAATCCATCTTTGCTTTATCTTCTTTCTTTCTCTTCCACTTTCCCACCTTCCTTTCTCCCTTTTGTCCTTCCATTCACAGTTCATTCTTTCACTTCTTTGGAAAAAGATTTAAAAAAATGTTTGTCTAGAACTCAGTTTTCAGTAGTCTGGTAATATTTCTGCAATTTTACCATCTTAATCTTATTGAAAAGGCCTTTATCTGGTTAAAAATTTGGGATAATGCCTTGCAAAATAGTTAAATTAACTAATTCACTCACTGACTGATAAGAGGTTCTGGTGATTTTCCTTGTCCAAGAGTTAATACACAGGAAGCAGGGCAAAATACAGCACCTGTGAAAAACATATACTGAGGAGCAGAATGGTTCAGTAGTAAAATTTAAAAAATGCATAAATTCACATTTGTTTTTCTAGGCTGGAGAGTAAGAAGCTAATAAATTTTTGAAGCTAAAATTAGAATCCATTTTGTTCCTCAGGTACAGTGCTAGAGACAGATTTTTACCCTGGCAATTGATTCACACTCCTGACTGCATATCATTGTCCTCACCTTTGAAATGGAGATAGTGGAACCCTCTCACCCCATGGAGTCCAATTTTAATTGAAATGAGAAATCTTTTGATGTGTTTACTACTGCTGTTTCAAACATTAAAAAAAAAATATTTCAACATTTAATTTTTTCTCATGTTTCTCAAATCTAATACTTATAGATACTCTGGTGTTGAATAAATTAAAAATAGATAAATGTAAAAAGTCAAATTCACAAACTTCAGTCCTCTCCCTTTTCCTCTGGGTAGTATCACTAACTTTTGATCAGAAAGCAGGCACTTACTGTTTCTTATTATAAAGGAATATAAGTTTTACTTGACAGTGAAGAATGAGATTTAGAAAATTGCAGTCTCTCAAAAGTCTGTGTTAATTTTCTTAATTAAATTCTGTCTCACTTTAAAGGTTGCAATGTCTCTTTATTTACAGAACAGCTTATTCATTCAGCTCCTTTTTTTTCCTCTTGAGCTTGTCAGAAGCTGTTAATGTCGATATACTTTGACATTTTGCCCAGACTGCATCAAACCACAAACCTGAGAATAGAATGTAGCCATTAACAATTTAATAACCTGTTGCGATACTTAATTTTTTTCCACATCAGCAGTGTCACACTTGATAATGGTATGTTTTTTACCTTTACTGAATGAGACCAGACTATTTTCTTTACATGCCGTGGTTTTTAAATGTGCTTCAGAACCGTAACCAGCCAGAGGTTGAATTTTTGAGTGCTGGCCCGTTGGAAATGTCAGAATCCATAAGTATACTTGAGCTGAGATTTAACTGAAAGGAGAAAGTTTTGTCTGAAGAGTAGACATGAAACTCTTGATTCAATGTAATAGATAAGCACAGGCATGATCTGGGTAATACAGATGCCTTTGACATCAGTGGAAATGCTTTCACACATAAGCTTGGGGTATGACAACATGGTTGAATATAAAACTTCTATTCATGTCTTGGTAAAAATCATTAAGGCCCCCAGAACTATTTCATTGATTTCAGTGATCTTTGGCTCTTCCATAGTAATTGTAAATACAAAAAGTTTGTATTGAACAAGGGTTTTGGAACACTTTCCACCATCAGTGTGCTGCAGTAGCTTTTGGCTGTAATGATAAGTGTATCAGGCAAACCATGGCTAAGATAAAGTGCATGTTATTTCTAATGGTAGATTTGCCAAAAAAGTTGAAGACAACATGAATATTTTCAAAATATTTTGCACTTGGAGAGTGCATGGGTGGAGCAGAAATATCTGTAGAGGCTGTCCAACATTTTATCAGTGCTTAATATAATCATGCTGGAGCAGGAAATTCTGTAGCTTTCTTCTGCCTTTGGAGTGTGTTTTTTCCCTGATGATACTTATGGGAAACTTTTACAGACCATTGGCAGTCCAGCACAGCCTGTTGCACCCAGACATAATCCCGTGATCACAGTCCATTCTCCAAATATTGAAACTGATGCAGTCTGAAGGAGCTCGTGTCTCTGCATTGTTTCAAATGCATTTCCATAGACTAACATCTGATCTTGGTTATACCTCTATAAATTCACAATAACCTAATTGGTTTTCATGGGATTCTCACTAGTTTATATTGGTCTCAGTGCATGCTTTGGCCACACTAGAAGCAAATCTAAAAACTCTTCTCCATTTAAAGCTGGGAAAAGCTTTAGATGCAACTTTTTTAGGTACACTTAAAAATTTCTACTCCTTTCTACTCACTGGCTCTTAGTGTAATGCTGACTGCTCCATGAAAGTTTGTCATGATATCCCTGTTTTCTCTAACTACATATTTTTACCTTTGCAACTTTTTGTTATTTGTGCTGGTTTATGATCTACTTCATTGTTGTTTTGTTGGGTTTTTTTGTGGGAGGCATCAATATTAACAATACAAGATATATTTTCTTTTATTCTGCTGAGTGGACATCCTTCTTATACAGAGAAATCTTGCTTCTTTGAGAAGTAAAGAGTGCTAATATTTCTACAGAGAAATAAATTTCCTTTCTTTCCTAGAAGAAGCTAGGAAAAAACCCTGTCAACCTGAGAGATTATATTATAGTACATTGTCTATTTAGAATATTTGTTTAAGCTTTCAAAATGGAATAATTTTTTGACTTTTATTTCAGTCTGTTCTTTCATATTTTTGTTCTTATTTTTGGTGGAGTTTTGTGAAATCCCCTGCAGAGAATCTCAGCAATGTTCATTGTAGGATCATAATCTTAGATGTGAGAAATGCAGAAGGGCATGCTGGTTTCAAAATTTCCTTGGGTTTTACAGACCTGCACTCTTGTGGACTGGCATCACTGGAATTCTTGCACTTTCTGTTTGCAATCAGTCTTTGCAGGGGTAGTTAGCATAGAAGTAGACAGTGGAATAAACTTTCCCAAGAGATAAGCAACTTTCTACTATATTATTTAAAGAACTAAAGATGAAGGTCATAATTTCTTTCTGTAACTTTCTCTCAAATTAATGTATTGACCTTCAAAATAGTCATTTCCCTTTGTGCAGAAACATGTACTGGACCCTTCCACAACAAGCTTTTTATTAGGAAACACTTCCAGAACTTCTGAAATGAGATGTTAAGATGAGATTGCATGGTTGTGTCTGTGTTTATACTAAAAAGTCAGTTCTAGATAGAAGTTTAAACTCACAACTAAAAATAGACAGCGGATTAAAATTAGATTAAAATTCTTCCATTCACTTCTTCAATCACTGTTTTCCCACCTTGTGAAAATCTTATCAAAATTTGCCCCCAAATGCCTTAAAGTGTGGAGGATATTTCAAATCAGCTGAAAGAGCTATGAAGCTTCAGTTGAAAGATATTTCTTTTCTTTGTTGGTTTTGTTGTGGTGCTTTTATTCCCATGTGCTCCTCTTAGATTCAATGTGATTTGCCTTGAATTCCTCTTTCAAAAAAATCTTACTCAGCATGCAGGTGCTGTAAATATTTGGATGATATGCCTGGAAAGCCATTCAAGAATGCACAGTGCAGTTCCGACGTTTTAGTACCATTGTATTTGTTGTTCAGTATGAGCCCCTTCAATAACTCTTCACAAATTTGAGCCTTATTTTACAACTCCATTTTGTCTGAGAGACACTGGATCCCATTCAGGGCCGTAGCACAGTTGATGGCTGCTGCAGGACCAATAAAATACGATGCGTGCTTTAGATGTGTTTCTCCGACAGCGCATTCCTTCAGGATTTAGCAAATTTGTCCATTGTTTTACAGCTCAGTTTTGTGTAACACACAGGGCCTGGGCCTGGAATGGGATGAACATTCTCAGACTGCTTTTTGGATTTGTACAACTCTGCCTTTATAGCACCTTGATGAGATTATAGAGATGCTGTAATCTGATGTCTAGAGGAATTTTTGTGCCAGTTGAGAGGCAGTAACACCTCAAGAACATTAGGAAAAATAGACAATATGATGTATCTCCTCTCGTATAAACCGTGACATCTAGAGTTGCCATTAGTATTCCCTAATACACAACAAAGTTAAAGGTTATCATCTGCTGCAGATTTAATGGATTGCATTAGAATTACAGCAAATGACCCTTGCAGCTCCTTTAAACTTGATCGATCACAATGTAATTGTCAAGGCAGGCTAGCAATTAATTTTCATTAGTCAGGGAAGTCATTAATGCTTGCTGTTAGGGAAAATGACTATTAGATTGGAATGGAGGGGATTCAATCATTTTTTACAATTAAAAATATTGGCCTAATTTGCTGGTTCCATATGTGCAGAAGAATCATTGTGGCTCTTTTACCATGTGCTGTCCTTGCTGTGATGCACTAGTTCCAGCAAAGAGTGGAGTACATCCCTTTCCAGACAAAAAGGAGAGGCATTTATTACCAAATTTCTACCCTCTTTCTTATTTTTAAAGAATGCTCCATCAATTTTTTTTTTTTTCCTTTTGCCTTTACAGACAGGTTGGAATTTAATGCTATGGTGAAAGGCATGCTTCCTCAAGTCAAAGTCCTATTTGCTTTTCCTTTGACATTTGGGGCTTTTTTACTGAATAAGACATAGGAGTTGAAAGATCCCAGGATCATTCAGCTGCCTTGATAAATACTAAATTGCTTAGCAATGACAATTAGTTGTGATGCAGCTGTCCAACATCATGGGTGATAGAACAATGGTCTTCATTCATGAAGTACAATTCATCTGAGAACTTAAAAATATTTTTTCAAACTCTACCATCAGTAAGTCCTAGTCAAATATGGAAGTCAAATTGAAACAGAAAATTGAAAACTTTAAACTCCAAGATGAAATTTTTGTAGATGCTTAGTCTTGTCCAACTTCACTTTAATAAATTGGTACTGTTTTGCCATATCCACGATGTCAGGATGCACTTTGCTATGGTGTTTTTGTCATTCTAAAAGCACTATGCCTTTCAAAGCATCATCTTTAATACCTCTGTAAATGTGTATTGTAAATGTGTATTAAAAATGGAGCATTTTTAAAAATAATTTGAGTAGAAGAAAAACAGACCTATCTAGGCTTCCTGCAGTCCCTCTGAGACTAAATTTCCCCAGCATTTTTGGTACCTAAAGAACAGCTCTTTGGGTTTTTTAGTACATACTTCTGTTCTTTGTAAAATAAATGCTAGAAAGCAGTGGTATTCAAATGGTTTCATAAAATTGCCTATCTCAGTTTAGGTCAATAAATTAGGTGAACATGATGTAGCTCTAAAGGCTTTCAAAAACACTTCATGCTTTTCCTTGACTAAAGGAATTTAGGCATTGCAATGAGTAACTCACTTAAAATTTATGTGCTTAAAACCTGCAAAATTTGAGTAAATTGGCTCTTATCATGATGACTACAACATATTGAAGAAGATATATTAATATTACTTATTATACTGAGAAGGACTTAGAAAATTTAAAACCAAGGATGAAAGTGCAATATTCTCAAATGAAACCTAGGGGAATATGCATAGGGGTAAAACTAAATTTTTAGACTTCAGAAGTTCTGTAAGCTTTTGGAAGGCTACTGAGTAACTAAAATTGCATTTATTTCAGACATGTCCAAGTTGACTTTGATAGTGTTTTATTTTTTGCATATAAAGTATGTAAAAGGGAGTTAAGTACTTAGCTTCTTTTGTAAATGCCTCTAAGAACCTTATTTTCGCCTTTACCCATCTAGAACGTGTTTCAGATGATTTAATTTGATGTATAAATAGGTTTTTCCATAGTCAGTGAAGGCAAAGAGCTATGCAGGAGTTCATCTGGAATTCATCTGATTTATTGTGTTGTCAATGCCACACAGAGGTAAGTGGTATCCCAACATCATCCTGTCATTTCTCTGCTAATTTGAAGGGAAACTGGAATGACTATCTCAAACCTCAATGTCTATATCACACATGTGTAAACATATATTAAGAGCCCCTCTACTGGTGTTTATAAATCTGACCTTTCCTTATTCAGGAGCCTGAAACAATTTCAAAAGCTACCAAATGCAAAGACACCTAAAAGTCCTTGAAGTGATTTACTTGATGCAAGCTTCGAAGTCACTTTTGAAAAATTTCACCTTTGCTAAAAAGTATTTGGTTTCTCACTTGGAGGATTTTCTATAGCACTTTCATTGCATAGAGTATATTGTTCTGCAGTTTGATGAATTGCCTCTTTTATAAAACAAAAATATGTTCAAGATGTGATAGTCTATTCCTGTTTTTAGGTATGTGGCAATCGAGGTGCTCCACTTTTAGAAGAATACTTTCAAAGCTGGGATGTAAATCAAAGGTCTTTCTAGTGTTCAGTGATGGCCAACATTCAGCATTTCCCTTAGACAATGAAGTTCACCAGTCCTGAATGTTGAATATTTGGGAAACTGAGGCTCCTGACGTCATTACTCTACTCATACATTATATGAGTATATACATTTAACTTTAAAAAATGACACTTCTACTCTTTTAACTGGTGCTTTACTGAAAGCTGCCAAATAGTAACTGGTACAGCCAAATGGTTAAGAAAAAGAAAATAATTAGGATGAGTAGGACTGTGTTCTTTGGAATTGATGGAGTGTTCGGATGGATTCAGATTCCTCACTTTGGTATATCCTTCAGTATGAATATGTTTCTGCCACCAGATTGATTACTGTAAGTCAGACTTCCTCCTGGCATTTATCTGTCACTCAGAAATGATTTCTCAAATCGTTATGCATATTTTACTTTAAACATTTGTGGTTTCTAAAGAAAAAAATTGAGGAATGAAATCTGGCATTTCATTCAATGTATTATATGGTATGCATTAATGGCAAGCCAGTACGTTGTAATCAAAAGATTCTGTGGGAGATGGTGTGGGCAGACTTTTTGACTGGATAAATCCTTTTCTATTATTTTATTTTTTTTCATGAGATGAAACACATATAAGCTGCCATAAATCATATTTCACAATATTAAAAAAAGGAGTAAGACCTTTGCAGTCTCACTTTTTTTACTTTTATTGTTCTTAATTTTTTTTCTGTTTAAAACCTCAATTCTTGCACTACTTAACTATTTAACTTTCTTTACAGAACCACCATCAAAAACCTGGATCTTTGGTATTATTTTTGATCTGATTAAAGGTATTATTCTTGCTTATTAATTATCTTTCAACAGTGGTATTATTTGAAATTAAAAGCCACAAGCTATAGGTCCTTGGACACTTGTTACAAAGAATCTTGAAGAGAGACCCTACTTGTTGCTCTTTTCCATTTCCTAAGGGTAGGAAAAGCTTAGGGATAGAACTAGGTCTAAGGCTTGGGTGTTTTTCAGAAGCAGAGTGTTGCACAGTCCTCCTGGGTTGAACACAAAGGTAGAGACACAATCTGGTGATCAGCCACAAAATGCAGGACAGTCTTGTGAGCCTGATGGTTAACCTTACCAAAGTTCATGTTAAATACGAAAATTATCTCCCAAAGCCTGTAGTACTCTTCTGGTAGATGAGTGTATAAATGTACAGAAGCATCTAAAACAGAAGTCATTCTTTTCAGGAATTGGTAAAGTCTTTTGGGCAGAAGCCCTGGCACACAGAGAACTATATATTCTTTTCCTCATTAATGCTCAAAATCCTTAAGCATCAAGGTTGCACTCAGATACTTCTACACCAACAAAAGAAACACAAAAAATGAATGAATGTAATGAATCTACATTATCAGTGCTAATGTGTAGTCTAAATTTCCAAATTCTTTAGCTTGCTATGTGGCCCTATTTAATCTGTTTTAAACCGACAATTTCACAGAGTTGNTCAGGAATTGGTAAAGTCTTTTGGGCAGAAGCCCTGGCACACAGAGAACTATATATTCTTTTCCTCATTAATGCTCAAAATCCTTAAGCATCAAGGTTGCACTCAGATACTTCTACACCAACAAAAGAAACACAAAAAATGAATGAATGTAATGAATCTACATTATCAGTGCTAATGTGTAGTCTAAATTTCCAAATTCTTTAGCTCACTATTTGGCACTATTTAATCTGTTTTAAACAGACTATTTCATAGAGTTGTAGAATTATAGAGTGGTTTGGGTTAAAAGGGACCTTCAAAGTCCAATTCCTTTGCCATGTGTGGGAACATCATTCCTTAGACCAAGCTGTTCAAACCCCCATCCACCCTGACCTTGAACACTTCCAGGGATGGAACATCCACAACTTCTTTGGGAAACCTGTTCCATTGTCTCATCACCCTCACTGTAAAAAAATTCTTCCTTTTATCCCATCTAAATGTACCTTCCTCAGTTTTAAACAGTTGTTCCTTGTTTTGTGACTATGGGGCAGGAGTTGAGTTATTGACTTTTTTCCTACTAAATTTGCATGACTTTTTTTCAGTGATTCAGTCCAGGAAATAAAAGAGATAAAAGTCAAGCCATAAGAAGAAATAGCTTCTCTCCTCTGGCATACCTTCATCCAATTTCAATCAATTATATGTTATATAAAATCAAGATGTTAAAGTTTTGATCAGGGGCATCTCTTCATTTGACACCTATCAAATATGTATGGGCCACTCTGGATTTATATTGGAGGGAAAAAAAAATTAAAAACCTGAAATTCAGATCAGATTTTTATTTCTGGAACATTAGCTCTTCTTCCTTTGTCACACGAAGCCATCCTTCTCATTTTCCATTCTTGTTGAAAACCTAGGAACAGAAGTGATGTATCAGTATTGTAATTACCCCAGTTTACTTTGAAAATATTTAAATATCTCTTTCATTGCTGCATGGACTTGGATATTTAGTTGCCATTGAGATTCAAGGAAAGTTAAAGGAGCTACAATTGAAAATACATCATTAATGAGAAACTTTGAGTCAGTTTCATTTCTTCTTAAAAAGTCTCAGTTTTCTAATAATTCTTGCTGCTGTTCAGATCTTCTAATGAATGGATATTGAAAACGGAGTTTGCATCATCACAGAATCACAGAATCACAGAATCACAGAATTTCTAGGTTGGAAGAGACCTTCAAGATCATCGAGTCCAACCCATGTTCCAACACCTCAACTAGATTACGGCACCAAGTGCCACATCCAGTCTTTTTGTAAACACATCCAGGCATGGTGACTCCACCACCTCCCTGG